>JZLH01S0543892.1:45701-65388 GCA_001188425.1 Eucidaris tribuloides
TATAAGATTCAACTGTGTTTTAAAGGTGCTAAATTTGAAGGTTGGAGTCTTACATATAATTTGATTCATGAAACTAAGCATTTTCTAACTGGACTAATCAATTACAGCTCAATTAGTGGATTAACATTTGGTAACGGAATGACGGTAACGGAATGATGTCAGGACTATTCTGAAAATATCTTCAAGTTAATAGAATTTTGTTGGAAAAGCAACACAGTTATCATTGTACTTTAAGATGCTTCACACTACTTCAAGGAAAAAACTGCTGAAAAAATTGTAATTTTGCTGTTTTTTGCATAAAACAGAATTTCTCATATGTAGTCCCGCATATAGCATTCTGTGTACTGTTGCTGTTTCTCCTAGAAGATGGCTTTCAACAACCAAAATTTGGGGCAGAAATGATGACCCCCATCATTTCTTTATAATTCATAGACAATCAAACTACTGAAATGTAAAATGATTTGAGATAAAGCCATTTTATGAAGTTTTTGGTTTGCCCACTTTCCCGTGGAACTGCCCAACTGCAAAAATGATTCTGCATGCTTTTCTGAAAGAAATGGCTCATGTGTGAGCTGACATCTGAGCAAAATGAAAATTTGTAAGATTATGCGTACATATCACACACTCATCACAAAAAGTGGCAGATTTTCCAATTCAACCATCATTCTGTATCAGGATTAAACAAACATTGAACATTCATAACTCTTGATCAGTTCAGCAACATTTTGCTCAAACTTTCGCTATTTCCTTTGTCGTATTGTCTTATTCTCTGAATGCAGATACACTTTACATATCTGGATTTCATTCAATTTTAACAATTTCAGGGAAATGTTCTTACTATTATTGCTACTAATGGTATTAAAGATTGAATTTATACGCTGGTCCTGTACAATTTGAATGTACACGCAAGTGTACAAGTTAGAGTAGAAACGAGTTAAGAGTAGAATAAAGCAGTCCAATTACATTGCTTATACAACAACCCAAGTACACTGTAACTATACCATCACACGACAACACAGTATGTACATGATTTGAGAATAGTACAGTATGAAAAATATAGCAGTAGAAAGAAATATTTCAAATTATATCCAACCTTTACTTTGCATACATAGAAAACATTTGTAAGATTTTTCTTCAATATTATACACATCCAGAGGAATCATTTCAGAGGCACTTTTTTCTCGTTTTTAGGCAAAAACTAGTAAATCGCTCAATCAAAACATCACCTAAATTCACGGCTGTCTGACACACATTTGTCAAACATGCATAGCAGCATATACACAGAAAAAATTATCAACTACCAATCATTTTTATTTATCATCAAATTGGAATTACATCCACTTCTTAAGATTCAAGCAAAAACACTAACAATTACTTTCATATGTAAAATTGAGAAAAAAATGAATATATTCAACAAAACTGAGATCACTAATTTCCATCAATACTTATTGCACTACTAGTGTATATTTCAAGCATGAATGACACTACATTTACACACGTAACATGGCACTATGTGAATTCATTTCTAAACTGGAACTACAATAATACATACAACCTAAAAAAAAAAAAAATGATGAGTGGCATATTCCATTTATAAATGCACTATAGAGTGCGGTGTCCGTATTTCCAGAATATTTGTGTTAGCAAACTTTACTTCTAAGTTATCTTCATACAATAGTACTTCTAAAACATGGGAAAAGAGCTTTCAGAGAGAGTGTGTTACTATGGCAATATGCCTCTATGCACACACACAGGAAAAATACAGAGGTTGTAATTTGTACGTTTTCCAACTACAAAAACCCCACACACATTGTATGTGAGAAGAAAGTAATTTTGAATACATTTATGAATACGTCTACGAATACAAAAAATCAGTGCTACCTGAGATAGGTCGTTAGAAAACATCTCGTTATCGACATATATATGAACAGATAGCTTAGTTTCAAAAGGGGATAGCTCCACTGTACTGGAGAAAAATACATTTCCTTTCTTGAGTTTGTATGGAGAAATAGAAGTAACATCTGATATATTTCATACTTGCTTTGTTATCTGGATCTGAATTTTATTTCATAGCTAGATAGGTACACAATGCACTGATGTCAAAAATTTGTGTGGTGGAAAATGGATCTAACTTATTTTCGAACTTTAATAGCTCTTTACACAATGACGTCCAAAAAAACAAGAAATCTTTTGTGCGGCTAAGGAGAAATACTACATGTATCGGGTCCGAACAGTGTAGAGTAAGACTGTCTTTAATTCTTGAAACTACAGCTTTTACCTGCCAGAAGGAAGGATCGAGCCATACTGTAGCTTTTGCCAGCTGACTGACCAAAAATACCACATGCATTCCATCCTTCGTAAACCCATTAGAGGTGTGATTTTGATATTAACACACATTTCCCAAAGACTGTAACCCAAGATATCTAGTTCTTAGCTTCCGATGGGTTAAAGAGAAACTGAAGTACTGGTTATTGATAAGAAATCCTCCATCAGAATTATCCATTTTCTTCATTTCCAGTTGAAAGCATATTACATTTGGATTGCAATATGGAAAAGTTCACCCGAAATATATCAAATATTTGTAAGACTAATAGTTTTACGAGGTAGACTTTTTATTGTCAGCCTGGCATTGTACTACAGTGCACTCTCGATATGTGACCTGTCACCACGATACCGTGATAAAGTCGCACATCTTATAAAACATAAAAGTAGAAAGAAATATACTTTGTGTAAAATATAAATATTCAAACTGTTGCAACACATGAAGGACATACAAGTTTTGATTTTTGAAGACACTTCACTTTCATATTTTACATCCTGGCTACATTATTTTCAACTTTCCTTAACTTTGGGGTGTGCGACTTTATCAGGGTATCGTGGTGACGGGTCACATATAAAGAACACTGATAAAACAAAATTTCATTACAAAGAAGTAAAATCTCTGGTCCCATATCTTGGATTTCCTTTGTATTCTATTGTTTTTGCAACCCTCATATAGAGAAATTTCATTATAAAGAAACAATGTCATGGGTCCCAAGGACTTTGTTATAACGAGAGTGCACTGTATTCACAGTTGATCAGCATGATTGCTAGTACAGAGGTTTTGTTCTGAAAAGGGGTGTACTGCAGTTTTCAACTATTCTACAGTATCAAAGTACCATTTTCGGAGGCAAATGAGCAGACCTAAAGCATGTTTTGTTCAAATGATGTTGTTCTGCAAGTACTTGATATCATATTTAATCATACATATGTCAATTTTACACTGGTCTAGTTTTGGGAGAGGATGTCTTTGGTAAAATATAATGTGGTAAAAGTCAGTTAATGAGCAGGAATGGAAATACTGCAATCAAGAGATAAACTTAAAAAAAAAAACTGATACACAACTGTTTGGGCTCAGCTCAGCTGAACTACAAAACCGCAAAATTCTTAATACAGTACACTGAAACAAGATTGAAATTCATTTCCATATATGAACACATATTTGCACGTCTGTTACAATTAACTAAATGGACGGTCTACAAAATAGTTGTCTGCAGTGATTTTTACTGATTTCTGAATATTTTTCATTGTAAGCAACTAAGCATATCAAAACACAAGCACATCAAATTTGTTGATACGGCCAATTATATACGAACAGCTAGATCACAACATACTAGCAACAACCTGTGGTTGTCTATAAAACTATAAAAGCATAATAATGAACATCAAATCATAATTCATACTGTTTTCTAAATGCTCTTTGATTCAACATCTCATGCAATCAAAACTGAAATTATACATGTTGTATAAAAATACAGTAACATTAGTGTTACGATATAGATTAAAATAAATCATTCCCTAGTCTCAGGCTTTCAAGCAGACTCAGGTTAAAAAAAAACGTATAGAAGTATCAGAATTTTTAACAGGTAAAATGTAAGTAGGGTCTGGAAAGTTAAATTGCAATAAATGTAGGACATTTGCAGGCTTCAGGGATATAGTCTTTGTTGATACAGTCAACTTTGTTCAAGTCAAATCTCTGGGACCCACACAAATCACAACTCAGTTCAAGTTACAATTTTATAGACATTTTATGTTGGAGATAAAGATATAAAGACATGGAGGCTAAATTACATGTCACGATTGAACTACTGCAAGGGGAAGAGAGAGATAAGGGGAAATTTATGACATCTATTAAGTCACGCTGACAAGCAGAGACCAAAAGTTCAATCCATTAAACATCATCAAGAATTACAGTTGTGGTCACTTGATTTAACCCACATTTGGTCCCATTGAGACTCTATAAAATATTTGACACACAATTAGGCAAAATTTGAGATACAAATTTGAAAATATAACATTGTTAATAGATCGGAACATGTTGATCATCGTGGTATCAAGATGAGAGAGTACTAGAGTGAATCAGTTGTCACACGATGTCACTTTCGTTTGCTACATCGTGTGACAACTGATTCACTCTAGTACTCTCTCATATAACATTGTTGTGTGCGTTTTGTTCGACATAATACATATCAGTTTATTGTGGGTGTTTTCAATATTCCCTTCTTTAAAGTGTTGATTTAAATATGAATGTTTGCAATCTCATGGAGTTAGCAGCTGGGAAAACAAGAAGGGAAAATAAGGAAAAGGAGAACTGCTTGAAAACCTGCGGTCTATAAATTCTAAGTACTGTTCAAAGTTGAATTCTAAGAATCACAAATCAATAGATATTGCTCTGATTTATAAGATATTTACAAGATATATATATCTGTGATACTATATGATAACTATTGTATACAATCATGCAAATGTATGCATGCAACTCTACTTAAGCTAAAAGCAATTAAATATGCATGATCAAAGCGAATTGAAGTTATGCGAGGTAAAAAGGAATCTTAACATTTTCTCTAAATAAATAAGCTTCCGTGATATCTCATGACCAGGAATAAAATCAAGTGCACAAGACTTCTGGCAAGATATATACTCCTATTGCTAATCAAGTACAACAGCAAAATCACAATATCATAACAAATTTTGGTCATGAATTTGTTTTGTATTTTTTCCAAGAACTATAATATGTACAAACTATGAATAAATGTGTTAGTGTAGAAAACTACAGAAAAAAAAAATTTTTACGTATGGATTTTTCTCTCATTCTAAAATCTGGAATGTAAGTCAATAGCGCATCACAATTAAGAACATTGGAAAAAAAAATCACTTGAAATTTCCTGAACATTTGGATCACACACAGTTTACTGCAATAGAGAGATGGGAATGATTTGTATTTAGAAACATTCTAAGTAGTTTCAGCAAATGTACACTCAAGTAGTAACTCTAAAACAAAAGCAGTAGCATCAAGGTGATCACCATTAGTTCTTACTAAAATAAATATACACCCCCACCCTTTAATTGTAACCCCCTCCCCTTACACACCCATCTATTTCATACTTTATCCCCACACCACAAGTTCCATTGCTGATTTGTAAGGCTCTCAGAATATTTGATTTCATGTTCAGATTGATTTCCCGGCAAATATAAGCAGTTAGGACATATCAAAGACAACTGCTTGCATACCCAACAAAAACCTCATATCCCCTTACAAACAAATGCATGGCAGTGACATACTAAGATGAAGAGTCAGATATATATCCCTTTAAAATTGCCTATAGATTGCAACACAAAATCATTTATCATTCTTTATCATTCTTTGTCAAAGCCAAATTAAATGGTGTAATACAAGATTGTTTTGTTTTTAATGTAGTCTGCAAAAAGCTTGTTCCTAAAATTCGCAGCCTCCAAAACCAACTAATAATAATCCCTCTTGCAATACTCGAAGAAATGAGTTTATGGCAGTGCATATTGAAGAGGAAAAAATGTTTACTTCCAGATTTCTATTACCACAAGGTAGTATCATTACTTATAGTTTACAGGACTGAGTTACAACAACAGGTTTTCCTGACATAGAATAAAAGTTACATTATTTTCTTTCAATTTGACCAAAAGTAGTATAGAGACAAACACACATGTATAAATATTTGTGCATAGAAAGAGTAAAAAATGAATGTTATTACATAGAATACAGACTGCTGATCAAAATGAATCTGAATAAAAGCAAGGAGCAACAAATGCAAAGGGGGGGGGGGGACAAGGTGCATTTGTAGGGGCCAAGGGAGGGGGCATTTGAGGTATTATTTCAAGGTGGCTGGCAGTAAATAATTTTAAAATGCAGCAAAATGATTTAGCAAGAAACGGAATGAACTTAATCACAATTATAATGATATTTTCCTTATTAGGCATGAAAATCTTAAGGAATTTTGTGGCAATGTAACACACCAGTAAGTCTGAATATTTCTTTTTGATAAATACCTTGCACTCTTCAGACAAACAGTGAAGGTGAAGCAATAGACTTTCTCAGGTGTAGCTGCTCTCTCTAAATGGGATCTATGTGTTATTGAACTTACTCTCTGTGAATGCAGCATTCCTGTAATGTAAGTAATACACACTGGTGGCTATCTGCACAGCCAATTTACAGTCTTTGAACTGTGTACAGAATAATGTTGCAATACCTGTGCCTGATAAAGTAGTATAAAGCACAATCTCAGATAAAGAAAATGCATAATGTATGAGAGGTCATAAATGCACAACTTACATCATCTGGTGACACTATATTCAAAGCACATCTAAGAAAACAGTTTGTCACCCAAATTGTAAAGGATAACTTAATTTGTTTAATATGGCAGCTGAGCAAAATATGGGAGGCCTCTTTAATACAACGATCACAAACTCGCATGATTTGTTGATAAATGACACAAATTAGTTAGCATGTTCATGGCAAGGTAGAGCGCAATTTCAACATTCTAAATTTATTGCAAATTAATGTGATCAAATAATCAGATAATTTTTCATTCATTTATTCATTTCATATTTCATTTATTCATTTTTTTTTTTGTTTTGTTTTTGGATGGGAGGGGGTTGTAATTGACAACTTTGACATCTAATTCCTGTGCAGTGTTGAATCCGAGGCCGACCTCAAGACCAGTTCCTAGTGGCCTCAGTCTCAGTCTAAGTCACATGTACAAACCCTATGGAAAGGTCCTGTTTTGGAGCGGCCTCGGTCCCCGGTCTCGGTCTCGGATACAACATTGCTCCCATGTGCCCCGCCCCCTTCACAGGATAGCACACACGGCACATTTGGTGACAGCCACCTGCGGGGGGCGCCCTTGCCCACCACGACTGCTGCCACCGTCCCCACTTTGCGCATCCCCGCGGCCGCCGCTTCCCGTACTGCCGCTGCGTCGGGTCGGCGTGGAGGCGTCCGTGTCGGTGATCACCTCGGCAGAGCCCTCGATCTTGACGGCGGGGCGGGGTTTGATCGGTTGCGTGTAGCGGCGGATCTGATTGATGACATCCTTGTACTTCATTTCTAGGTCCGCTTTGACCCCTGACCCCACCGTGACCCCCGACACCTGTACAGGGTGGCACAGAGATGATGGTCAGCATAAAATAAATAGATGGGGTGACATTAATCACATTCACTTTAACTTTTAAAGTGTAGTGCATTTTTGTACAGGGCAACATTGAGCACATTTTTTTTTTTACTGTTAGCATCAACTTCAAGCAGCTGTAACTTTTTGTGTTGTGGAGGAAAGTATTGTGTATAAAACTTTCTAGTTTTGTCTTTAAATGTGTAGTCCTGGTTGATATTTGTACTACGACCCTTTAGTCTTGCTCTTATCTTGGTCTTGGATGCCTGATTTGACAATTATCATTGTTCTTTCATACATCATGTTTTTCAGCCACAATTATTACAATTAATATAAGAAAAAACAAAATTATTCATACACACATGAAATATAAACATTGGTACAAAATTGGCCTTTAACTCTTTTAATACATTGGTCCTTTTGTACTAGAATTATCAGTGAAAGTGATTAATACTCCCCTCCCCCCAAATCTCAAATTTGAAGGAAAATATGTGAAATAAACCGACCAATTTTACGAGTAATTTAATCAGGACTGTCCCTCTGCTACATAAAATGAGAGAATTCCACTTTTGTCATGCATTTTAGATTACTGGCATCATTCTTAACACAACAAAAAAAGTAACTACCCCCTTTTTCAAACTACCATACCTTTTTAACAAAATGAGTTTTCGCAATATAATTTGGCAGGAGTATTTCTACACTCATTGACTAACCTCTGTGTGAAAATGTGATTGATCCGTCAAGCCACGCATGAGTGAGCATGCATTAAAGGCAAAAGGGCCACTTTTCAAAAGTCACAGGAGTCATCTCTTATGCCAAAATAATGGTAAATAATGGTATTTTTTGCTTTACTTATAAAGTGTGTTCACTCAACCATAACATGGTTATAGCCTCTTATGTTGATACAACACGTAAAGACACATTTCACTGAAAAATATCCGATTTCAATTTTTTCAATAAACTTTATGGATTTTACAATTTCAAAATTGAGGAAGGGTGGAATTTTTTAAATTGAGCTCACTGAAGCGTAAAATATGCGAAAGTGCCTAAAATGTGTAAGGAGGTCAAACGATAGATGATTGACATAAATAGCATTTAATCATTCAACCAAAGCAGAATTTGTCCAAATCCTGCATTACAAATCCCTCAAAATGACCCATGTGATTTTTGAAAAGTTACATTTTTGCCTTTATACGTGCTCACTCATGCATGACTTAATGGATCAATCAAATTTTCACACAGAAGTTAGTCAATTAGTGCAGAAACACGCTTCCCATTTTTTTTGCTCAAAACCGTTTCTTTTAAAAGTTATGGTATTTTGAAAAAGGGAGTAGTTACTTTTTTTGTTGTATTTATTAAGGGGTACAATTTGTGGCACAAAATAGCATCATCTACATGTTAAGAATTAAAATACACCACAGATAGATGAAATTCATATGGTCTTGGGGTACAAAAAGAAACAAACTGTGACGCTGGTACCCACCTACAAAGTTGACGTAGATCAGCTGGGACATGATGAGGGCCAGAGCTCCGGGGGGCGGCCACGGCACCTTCTTGAACAAGATGGGTATGATGGGCTTCTTCAGTTGGTCGGCAAGGCTCGCCTCTCGATTGCAGTTCTCCGACAAGACGTACTGCGGCGTGACGCAGCAGATCACGACCTGTTGGAACGACGAGACAATGCATTGAACCTCGTGAAAATTTAGAAATATCACTGAAGGTGATAATACCCAATCCCCATCAGAGCAACCTTACGTGCTTTTACACATCTTTATTTCAACACCAATGTGTGTGCCAAATTTCAAGGGCATTTCCCCCAAATTATTGCAAGTAGTTTGATCTTCAATATTTTCCCCTGACTTATCATCTTAATATGCCCTTACCATGGCAACGCAGTTTCAGACACATTCAACTGAATGTGTCTTGGACTTCTCCAGCCCGAGACCAGTGTTTGTGCCAAATTTCATGAGCACTGCTCGAAAAATGAGGAAGTAGATCAATCTGCAATATTTTGACCCTAGTTTTTGACATAATATGACATTTCTATGGCAATGCAGTTTTTGATGCATTCAAAAATACATCTCGCACATCTTCATCCCATCACACGATAGTGTGCACCAAATTTCCAGAACATTGTTCAAAGAGTGAGGAAGTAGTGTGATCTGTAATATTTTCACCCGATTTATTGACATATGTAGTTACCATGGCAATGCAGTTTCCCATGCATACAGAACTGTGTCTTACGTATCTTCATACCAAGACCAATGTGTGTGCCAAATTTCATGAGCACTTGTTGTAGAGTATGTCGCCCTCCTCCCACCCCCCCACCACTATCTCACACAATTTAATATGTAACGGTCACTCCCACCCCGTAACTGACCCTGGCCTTGTGTATGCCCTCATATATCTTGTTGTAGAGGACGTCACCCCACCCCCCCCATTCCCTCCCCCACCCCCGTAACTGACCTTGGCTTTGTGTATGCCCTCATATATCTTGTTGTAGAGCACGTCGCCCCCTCCCATCTGACCAATGTCCATCCAGCAGGGGAATCCAGTCCTCTCCAGGTAGTCCCTCAGCTTCTTGACCTCCTCCTGGACCCCCCAGTTGTAACTGATGAAGACCGTGGGTGCAATCTTGTCCGTGTCTGCATCTGAGCACAAAATTAAAACTAGAAATGTTAATGAAGATGATTAATACGCCTGCCCATTAGTGTTGCACGACTAGTCAACTAGTCGCCCACCAACAGTCGCGACTCCGACTATTAGTCGACTATCGGAGTTCAACGTCTTAGTGTGTTCAAGATTGGTGGTGTGGGGTGTATGGGTGTCGCAGTCAGAGTCACAGTGAGTGCAACGTATACGGCAACACATATATGATAGCATTGCAAGATTAATAGGCTGGATCCAAAGTACATTTGGCCAGTTCTGTTTGATGATAGATTATGGCCGATTCACAATGAAAAAGCGTAAAGGAAAGAATAAAGAGTCAAAAGATCAAGCAGCGTACACGTACACATACACAATGCATCATTTGCCATGACACAATGATTGGTAGTTCTGTTCAATTTTTACGTCTTTTGACTCAGTTTTTAATACAAATTAACATGTGATAAAAAGTTGACTATTGCGTTCCGATAGTCGGAGTCGCGACTCCGTGTAGGCAGTCGCGACTACGACTTTTCGCAACTTAGTCGTGCAACACTACTGCCCAACATTACAACCTTATGTGGTGTTAGCATGGCAAATCACATCTGCATCCCAAACAACAATATGTGGGCAAAATTTCAAGAGCACTGCTCAAACTAACTAGACCAGTTCGACTGTGTGCAGTTGATGAGTTTGCCTCCGCAGTTCTCTGCACTTGCACCCAATTTCAATGAAAAGCCTTATGCATGCATGTACCCTATTTGATTAGAAATTTGGAAGTTACCTTGGTAATGAGACCAAATCAGATTTGTATAAGCCCTTGTGACCTTTGACTTTTTAACTACAAAACGTAATCAGTTCATCGGGGCTTCATAATGCATATTTGACCCAAGTCACATTAAAATCCGACGAGCAATTCTTGAGTTATCATGGTACTGAGCCCAAATCAGACTTGTATGAGGCCTCGTGACCTTTCAACTCTGAAATCTAATCAGTTTATCGATGCCTTATAAAACGTACTTCATCCAAGTTACATTACATGCTGACCAGTCATTCTTAAGTTACTGTGGTAACAAGCCCAAATCAGACATTTTTTAGGCCCTGTGACCTTTGACCTTCCAACTCCAAAATCTAATCAGTTCATTGTTGCCTCATAGTACATACTTGATCCTATAGTTACATCAAAATCTGATCACCCAGTCTTAAGTTATCGCGGTAATGAGAACCGGTAACAGAAGGCCGGCAGCATCCATTCACACATGCACACACGGATGGACAACCCAAAAACATAATGCCTCCAGCAACTTTGTTGTGGAGGCATAAAAATAGTACTGGGAAACCCTGTTATAGCAAGGTTGTCGGGACCGCCGATTTTACCTCGTTATATCCGGTACCTCGTTGTAAAAGTACACATAATGTATCACACAAAATATAACATGTTTGGGACTAGGCATTAAATTAAACCCATCTGTTTACTGCTTTTTCTACTTGTTCTGCACCAAAACTATGAACACAAAGCTGATTATTGTTCATTTATATACTCATCCAAAGTAATACAGAAAACTAGATCTCGAAATAAAGCAGCAGCTAGCCTCCACGCTCGTAACTTGCGTTGAGTACTGTGTACGGGAGGCAGGCTTTGTGTGTATGACAGGTGAATGTACAGTGCAGTAGTGTGAATTGCACTCACTCTCACACACACACACTTGCAGATAGTCAGGGACTTCATGTATTGTGCACGGCTGCGTGGCAGGCTGAAGTGGCGCGATGCGCTCTGAAACGATTGGGCAATTTTTGCGTTGCCAAAGTTTAGAATTTGGTCAGCGCACGATGCGACTTTCATTTCCTCGTTTTAACCGGGTGAATCTCTTATGTTTTTCTTTGTTGATTGGTTGAGAAAAATACCTCGTTATAAGCGAAATCTCGCAATAACCGAGCTCGTTATAAACGGTGCTTCTTTCCATTGAAGAGCATATAAATGAAAACGGGACTAAGACAATCACCTCGTTAAAAGCGGTACCTCGCTGTATCCGAGCTCGTTATAACGGGGTTTCCCTGTACTGAAGGTGATTAATACCACATCCCACATATGTGCTATTACTATGGCAATGCATTCTCTTGAAAAATTACATGATATGTCTTTCCCATCTCCATCCCAATACCAATGTGTGTGCTGAATTTCATGAGTAGGGTTGTCACTATCCAAAATTTAGTGCCGACTAAATTTGACAATAAGGCCTAAAAAAAAAAATTGTTGTATTGGCGTAACCCGCCCGACCCTACGTTTTTTTCCCTTTCTTTGTATTGCTATCGATAGTATCGATATGGCATATCCTGCTGACTTTGCGATCGAATTGAAAACCCGGAAGTATCGCGGACAGAACAGTGATTTTCCCACCGTATGCACACATACAACGCACTTCGTGCGCTTCTGCCTCGCTAGCTACAGCCTCTAGCCGTGCTAACTACATGTAGCTAGCGATGATTGAGTTGTTAACCTCAACATGGCGTCTTACGCAGTTAAGGTAACGGGCACACTTGGGCCAAAAATTATTTTCAGTGTCCTTCTGAACTTTGGCTTGAATGATGTCATTGATGAACTACTGCAAGAAATAGCGGCTTCTGAATTGGCCGATTGTAAGCTTATAGTTCATAAAGTGAAAGCATCAAGTGCTGATAGTTTCCGGTAAAAAAAACAAAACACCGCCCTACCTACCCATTTTTCAGTGAGCCGTTACTCCAATACAACAATTGTTTTTAGGCTTAATCTGAATCAAAATACTGAATCAAGTTGCAATAGTGGAATTTTATAGCTGTTTTGAAGAACAGAAAGGTTAATTTGGCATTCTAGTCCTGGTCGGCAAGGATGAAAGTTCCCTTGAGTGCTGGCTAATTTGGCCAAATGATGGTTATCCCAAAAGGGCGGCGACCAGCTTAGTGACAACCCTGTTCATGAGCATCGCTCAAACAGTGAGGAAGTAGTTCGATCTGCAAGATTTGTAACAGACTGACTGAGTGACCAACTGCCTGACCGACCGACTGCCCCACCACCCACCGATTCCTACATACCCCTTTCAATCTTTGTTAGGCAAAGGTATAATAATGAAAAATAAAAGATGCAGAGATGCCAACCTTCCTTATTTTGCTGGGGGGTTTCCAAACAAGTTGAAACATATACCAATACATACACTAGCTAGAGTTTACAGATATTTAGGCTGGATTTGTCCTACATTTGTTTACTTGAGGAGAAGCAAGCATTAATTAGCCAGAAATGAACTAATCTCAAGCCTTGATGTAAATTGATTCCGTAGAAAGCTGTAACAACAAATTTCAGCATCACAAACACTTTCTGATAATAACTGTATGAGCAATTTTCACAGCACAAACTTAAAACAGTATACTTAATTTTGAGAGCATTAGGTGATTTCAAGTTTGGTGTTGGTGTTGTAAGAACACTAACACCGGCTATAACACCGTACTTTAAGTCAGGCCTGGTGTTGGGGTTGACCTCGAAAATTATGACGTACCTCCTGTAGTTCGTGTTGACACTGGTGTTGAATATTGTCTGCTGAACCGAGTACCGTGGTTGGTGTTTGTGATTTACGTGTAATTTTCCAATTTATCAACACTAAACCCTAGGGTTTAGGAAATTTGTGACTTTAAGTTCGGTGTTGGTCTTGGTGTTGGTCTTGTTATCGACAGAGATAACATGCGTGTGTATGTTGGCTATGGAGAAGCTTCACCGTGCGACGTAAACCGCTGAAAGTACTTTTTCCCCGGTCTTTTCCCCTTAAAAATTTACATAATTTGCCAAATTTATATTCAACTTCCATATAGGAATAGAGAAAAGTAACTTGCCTTTCAGATTCATACAAGTTTTGTGGCAGGCAGTATTAATTTGGTGTCATTTTTGTAACATCTGTCCAAAAATTTCGGCCATCGGCGTAACTTTCAGCCAACGTACACCATGAATCGCGCGTGACGTCATTCGGTGTTATGTGATCGATAGTGCAATCGGTATCGTCTGCTTAAACCGAGCTCGGTGTTGGAGCTCGGTTTAACAGACGATTTTGTTGCCTCAACACCAACACCAACACCAACACCAAACTTAAAATCACCCGTTGTGTTCTAAACTGAGGACTATTTCTAATCTTGCTATTTTCCTTCAACTTCTGAACTTCCTCACCTTGTCCCTTCTGAATGACATCAATGACATCATCCCTCTTCATCTTCTCCAGGAATGAGATGAGGAGTTCGACGGAGAGGCTGGTGTTACCGCTGCTATGGAACCAGTCTAGCAGGATGCAGAGGGCTGGGTTAGGCTCATCCTCCGTCAGCTTCGTGATCTTGGCCTTCTTGTAGCCTGAGAATCAAAACAAATCAATGGTTATACAGCCAGTACAGACAATCCAAGCCATAGCATTTCCTAAACAGGAGATTTTCCTGCTTGGACCACCTTACAAACGGGAGACTTACAAGCCGATTGGAAATGTGCAGCACTTGCAAAGTTCCCCTGCAGATGGTTCAGTTCAAAAGTTCTTGTGGCTCTCTTGGGCAATCTGAGCTTTATATTTTGGGAGTATTTCATCCAGTTTGAGCAGGAAAAATTCAAACTCATGTGGGAGAATGGGAGATGTAGACATATTCGCCTCTAAGTGGAAGATCTCCCCCCTTCCCCCCCCCCCCAACGCGGGACAGTTGGAGTCTCAAATTAAAATTATCATCATTGTACCAATCAACATTATCATCACCACCACAACAACAAAAACAGTGGTGAATTGCATGTCCTCTACATGATAATGCAGCACCAGATTGTTCAAATCATAGGCTTCCATAATTGCTTGAATATGTTTACTGGCCTACTTATCGCCTGTCTAGACATAGGGCTTAAATCTCAAAGCTGCTAGAAACTGCATTTAAAGGCAACCTAAAAGAATTAAGCCAAACTCTTAAATACTGGATTATGTCTGGTTGAAAATCAAGCTGCATTTGATTTCTTGAGATTTGTGTCAGCGCCACCTTTCTAGAAATGGGCCGGTGATGTGGCTTGAGATCCCAAACTACTTTGAACTCTCACCTAGCCGGTAGGCTAGAGACAGCCAGTCCGCATTCTCTGCACCAGAGTTCAGAAGCTTGGCCGCCACTCGGACCCAAGCAGGTACGTCCTCCTCCTTTATGGTCTCCTCTTCATTTCCCTTCTTGATTGGGAGGGGGACTACAAGAAAAGAGAGAAATACAATTAGTTGGATTGAAAGTAATCATTAGCTCAGAGGTATATAGATAAGTAAATAATTTTCTGCTGGCAGAATGGGAAAGTTCTACATTTTTTCATCCCCATAAACACACTATAATAATTTATAGTGATAGATAATTTTATTAGTGAAGATGGTGCCCCCCTATGAAAAAAAATAACAACAGAACAAAAGGAAAGAGAATAGTGGGTTACGGCAATGGACAAGGGTCGTGCTACATTTTGGATGAAAAAATATCCCCGCAGAATGTAATTTCTCACCAATTCAAATTTCTGGATCAAATTTCATTTGCCATGTTTATTCTATCCGACAATGCAATGCATTGCAGGATGGAATCAAGATCACAAATAATTAACAGAAAATGAATACTCTGAACAAAACCACATCTCACTAGGAGCAAGTGCTTTCTCTGACGGACACCACTTTTGAAAGACTTTAAAGCCACAGGCTAACAATGACCACAGCTTAAAAAAAAAATGTGAGCTACATAATCCTCCATGCTCTAAGTGTCTTTGATAAGGTCTAAAAATGAAGCCCTGAGAAAATTGTATTTCAAAATGTTTATTTAATGCTTCAAAAAAAAAATGAAAATCTACAAGTACTCAAGTTGACTGTATTCACCTTTCCATTTTCGTCTCCAATAGACTTACTGTGAGTATCTAGGCTATTTGTACTCACCAACTGAACTAATAGTTATCATGTATATCTACAGCCCATGCAGTATAAACTTACTTTGCCAAACTTTTGCATCATGGGTTTAATTTGTCCATTTTAAAACACTACTATGTATCTTCAGATACAAGTTGACAATTTGTAATTTGAAAGCTCCACAATGTAGCACGAACACAACTCCTACCACCCCCTCCTCTGCACCCCCCCCCAAAAAAAAAGAAACTTCCGCTTCACAAACGCTCTGAAGACGCAACAGACAATTAATTCTCTAGCAAAACATATCTCACCGGGTAAAGTGCTTTCTCCGACGGAAACCACTTTTGAAAGACTTTGGTGCGCACGCGGCGATGCTCGCACATCACCGTCCTCTTGCTGAGGCACTCGTCAAGGTTGAGGAAATGAAGGCACTGGTTCTCGACGCACCCCTCTCGGCCGTGGGGGGCGCACTTCCGGTTGCAGGGGCACGCCACGGTGAACTCGTACTTGATGCGCTTCATGCACAGCTGGCGCAGGTCGGCGAGCGTGGAGTCGAGGAAGTTCCGTAACTGTGAAAGCGGGAGATAGTGAAGACAAAATATCGAATAAGGTGCGTGAATAGCAGGTTATACATAGAAAGCAGTTAACAACTCTTTAAAACTCAGTGACATGATTGGGAGAAATAAAACAATGCCTTTAGAACCAAACTGGTTGAAAGATATACCAAAGATACACCGACTGGAGTGGATCTCCTAGCTGGAAGGATTTGTCTTGAGTTTGTTTACTTAAGGAGAATCAAGCATGAACATACCAGCAGTTTAATCCTCTCAAAGCTCAAGAGAATTAATCCTATAGAAAGCTACACTACAGGTTTGTCTCTCACAAGGTATACTGATGGAAGTTATTTTGAAATGAGTCAACTTTTGAAAACAAAATTTTCACAGTAGAATCTTTGCACATTTTACTTGATTCTAGAATAGTGTTTACCTCAAAGTGGGTACTACCTCCAATCATGTCATTTATCTGTAACAGACAAGTGCATATTTACACGAAAGAGTTGCATTGCCATTATATTGTTATCACATATCCATTGCTCGGCCATTGTACTGTTATCATGCCTTCAGTGCATTGCCAATGTACAATTTTCATCAAATTTGTATATGTATTGTACAGTCTCCAAATAAACCTGGCACAGTATGGATTAGGGGCTGGCACAATGGGGATTGGCACAGTGGCACTGTGGCCTCTAAATTGGGGCACATTAAGGGTTAAGGGATTCAATTATGCTTTATGAAGGTCTAATCACAAACTAAAACTGAAACTGTAATGAAAGAATCAATGCAAGGTGGTTTTGCCTTGGAAGAAACCTGAGAAGTACATGGAAGTCAAATCATTCAAATATAATATTCACTCCACGACTGTAAATGTGGGTTGTTGTTTTTTTCCGATTCATGTACAGTGATCAATGGAATCAGTACTACACTTCTCACTTTATCCAAAGTTACTTGTGACAGATGTTATTAGCAAAATTCAAAACAGATCATAACAAGATCCTGAAATTAAGTAAACTTTTACAAGCAGCAGATCATGTGTGCCTCGTTTGCCATCCCTGCCTCCGGGCATAGAATAAATGAACCATCCAATTTCGAATCAAATAGTGTTGAGAAAAATAATGCGTTGCCTTGTCTAGTCTTTCATTTTGTCTATACCCAAGAGTAACTTCACTTTCTGCAGCCTTTAATCTTTCCAACACTACTATGGACTTGGTCCACCCAGCTTTGTTCTGTTTAATATTACATGCTACTTACCTTTGCACAGGCTTCTTTGCTAGACTGTTCAATTTTTGCTGCTTCCGAGTCCTGCTCATCCTCATCCACAATATCCACACGCAACACTGTGACCTGAGGGATCAGCAAAATAAAATGTACAGTTTGCGTACCTGCAAATATATGCTGAAATGTGTTCAGACCCTGAAATATTAATGCTATGGTGACCCAAAACAGTGACAATATCTGAGAAGACAGAGTCAGGTTGTTTTGGGGTTTCCAGTTCAGAATAGGGTTAGAGTGAGGGTAAGGGTTGAGGTTAGGGTTAGTGTATGCCTTGTCTTGTCTTGTCCGATACTGCACAAATCGCCTCCTTAGCGTGGCTATCGACGTGCAGACCCTCATGCATGCAAGCTCAGGCTTAAATTTATGCGCTGGCGAGCAGGTTTTTGAAGCTGTCCACGTCTTTAGCTAATTTAATCCCAGGCGAAAGTGAGTTCCAGAGTGGTATGGTTCGTGGGTATAATGAAAACCGGTAACAGTCTTTGTTGCACTGGATGGTATTGTAATTTAATCTGTAGTGTTGTCTTGTCTGAGGTTTGCGACCATTTTCGACCTGTAGATGGCGTATGTTCGTTGGAATCTTGGAGTATGTTTCTTTATATAATACGGTAAGTCTAGCTATAGTTCTGCGTTTTTGGAGTGTGTTCCATTTAAGGTCCTCGATAATTTTGGTTACACTGCTGGTCTTCCTGTAGTTGTTTGTGACGAATCGTGCAGCTCTTCTTTGAACTTTTTCGAGACTGTCAATGTGGATTTTTTGGTAAGGGTCCCATATTGCACTGCAATATTCTAATTGCGGTCTTACCAAAGTCTTGTATGCAATATTTTTAGTAGGTTGTGTACAGGATCCTAGATTTCTTCTTAGGAGTCCCAAGGTTTTACTAGATTTTGTGACAATTTGGTTGATGTGATTTGCCCATGTGAGATTCTTCGTCAAATTGACCCCCAGGTATGGATGGTGATCCACTTCCTGTAGAACAATGTCCCTCAGTTTATATTGATATTGGATGGGTTTCTTCTTGTGTGTCATTCGCATGATGAAACACTTAGACGAGTTAAATTTCATTTGCCAGGTAGATTCCCACTTACACAATGAATCAATATCCTGTTGAAACTGGATACTATGCAATTGTCACTGGAGCAAATATCGCCGCAACAAACAGCAAAGGAACCAATCGTACACTACATATGGATGGTTACTTATTTGGTGACTTATTTGGTGACTTTAAAAATGACCAATGACAACAAAAGTCAGGCTTCATAGTGTACAGACATAAGACTCAGTGGATCTCCAACATTCAATTCCAGTTGAAACCTTAGAACCTCTTCTTTCTATCCGCTGTTACCAATGAGAGATCGCCACAGCAATACAATCTCTCCACCGCGATCTACTATGTGATATCTCATCTGTCACACCAATCATCCTCATATTGTCTCTTACCAAGTCCTTAAACCTTCTTTTTGGTCTACCTCTCTTTCCTTTTCTCTGGTGGTACCACTTCCAATATCCTTCTCCCTATGTCCCTTCACCTCTTCTTTGGGCATGTCCTAACCACCACAGTTTTCCCTCTCTCACCTTATCCCTAACCTTCCTGTATTTGCTGTCCCTCTCACAAACTCATTTCTAATCTTGTCCCTTCGTCACTCCCAAAGAAACTTGCAACATCTTCAACTCCGTTACATCGCTCTTCTTCCTGCCATCTGTAATAGGTACTGTCTCATCAAGGCTGATCTAACCACTGCCCTACAGATCTTTCCCTTTCTTCTGGCCGATACCCTTCTGTCACACATCACTCCCCGGGGGGGGGGGTGCACTTAGTATAATTGTGTGATACGTATTTGCCGCAGTTGA
>JZLH01S0543936.1:0-10609 GCA_001188425.1 Eucidaris tribuloides
AATTCTGAAATAAAAAAGACTGTACATACTGAAATTAAATGGTTACTGTTGTACATATAAAGGTTAACTTTTTATTTTGAAATGAAAAAAAAATGTTTTGAATATCGTACTTGTACGAAAACATAGCACATGTGGGATTTTGTATTTTTTTTAATAGCAAGGTGAGAAAGCAGAGTACGATCATTAATCATCGGCCATATTGCATAATATTGGAAGGTTTCATGTATCTACTTAAAAACAAATTTAATACATAACAGTAGACGTGCAGTCAAATGCACCGACCAGTATTCGCAAATGTTGAATTTGTTTGGTTTGTATTATAGATATCCTGTTCTTTTTATGAAATACAAAGAAATAAAAATATAACTTTAATCATTGCCGTGGCAATTTAATCATTAGCCGTAATATTTTTTTAAATCAATGAGGACATTAATGTGTATTTGGCAAGTCCTAACGTGCTAAATGTGTGAATATTTATACAGAGCATGTGATCAAAGTAAATTAGTACATTCTGTGTGCTTGAGGTCAGGTGCTCCAGCACTATCCGCAACTTGCCGCGCTTGCAACGGGGGCAGGTAAAATTTCATGTCAAAGAAAGTAAAAGATCAAGAATGTTTAAAATTTGCTTTAGCCAGTCGGGTAAATAAAAGTTTGATCGTCCAAATGAGAAAAGCAGTAAACAAGTACAAAAACCTCGCCAAAATCAGAACAAAATATGTTTGAATTATCTATGTTTTAGTTACTTGTTTGGTGAGGAAGCTCGAGTTTAAACCGGTGTCGTAAGTCTTGTGGCAGTATCAGTAACTGCCCCATTCATGTGTCATGATGATGGCTTGGGTAAAATTGAATTGAAATCAAAATTAATTAAATTAAAAATTTGTAAAATCAAAACCTTTACAACTCCAGACAAATTGGCAGTACTAAACTTGTAATGCTAATAAATAGCCTTGTGGTGAAATTAGTGAGAATGATTTAATGTTTTCTATTATTTTTATTATTTTGGGGAAAGTACATTTTCTTTTTGGCAAAAGTAAATATTCTGAAATGATAAATTTTTACTTGTCCAAAAGGCAAGGCGAATAAAATAAGTTAAGTGTTGAGCCGCTACTGAGGTAATGCAATCCGTGTAATACTGTATTACATTTTGTGATATTTTGTTTTGGTGTGGTTGTGTATAGGTATGTATACGCAAGATTATTGGGATTATTGATAATAAGTTGCTATCCCTTCAACTTTCATATTTTGTCATGGTGGATTTGTGTAAGTCAAACTAAAGCTTGTAATATATTTTAGGTTTCAAACTTTCAGATAGTGTCAGGGTATCATAAAAATGTAGAAAAATGTGTGTATTTGTTCATATGTAAATTATCCATATTGTAGTATACAATGTAGTGTCAGTTATTCATGTGTATAGTACTAGCTGACTACCGGTACCTAATATTTATATATATTTATGCCTCCGCAACCAAGTTGCCGGAGGCATTATGTTTTCAGGTTGTCCGTCCGTCCGTTACCGGTTCTTGTTACCGCGATAACTTAAAGGTAAATGACATGATTGGGAGTAGTCCTCAACTTGGGCTGAAACTACTATAGAATCAAGTAAACTATGCCAGGATTATCCTGTGAAAATCTTGTAGTCAAATGTTGACTCATTCTAGAATAACTAATGTCTATTGTCCCTCGTGGCAGGCAAACCTGCTGTGTGGCTTTCTATGGGTCTTATTTTTATCATCCCGGAAAAAAATAAAATACTATTATGTTCATGCTTGATTCTCCTTAAGTAAGCAAATTACAGACAAATCCTTCCAGCTGGGAGATCCACTCCAGTTGGTGTATAGTTGGTATACATTTCAACTCATTTGGTTCTTGGGGCATTTTCAAGTGTTCCCAATCATGTCACTAACCTTTAAGACCGGCTGATCGGATTTTGATGTAACTAGGTCCAAGTATGTACCATGGGGCAACAATGAACTGATTAGATTTTGGTGTTGAAAGGTCAAAGGTCAAAGGTCACAGGGCCTAAAACATGTCTGATTTGGGCTCGTTACCACAATAACTTAAGAATGGCTTGTCGGATTTTGATGTAACTTGGGTGATGTATGCATTATAAGGCAGCAATGAACTGATTAGATTTTGGGGTGAAAAGATCAAAGGTCAAGGTCACAGGGCCTAAAACAATCTGATTTGGGCTTGTTACTATGATAACTTAAGAATGGCTTGTCGGATTTTGATGTAACTTGGGTGAAGTATGTAGTATAAGGCACCAATGAAGTGATCAGATTTCAGGGTTAAAAGGTCAAAGGTCAAAGTCACGAGGCCCCATTCTTATTGTATCTTACCTACTTATACGAGTGAGAACGGCTTATATCGAATTGATGTAAATTGGTGAATAGTAAGTTGTTATTAAGGCACCAATGAAGTTGTAAGGAGATTTTGGGCGTTGAAGTGAAGGTCAAAGGTCACGAGGCCCTCATACTTGGTTCTTATACAACATAACTGAGAAACGTCTTATCGAATTAATGTAGACTTGGGTGAAGTACATGTATGTGTTAATGGGCACTGATGAATCTGATGATATTTCGGAGTTTGAACAGTCAAGGTCCACACGGCCCAACATTTCAATTTTGGAATTGGGACGGGGTGCGAGGCTACGCACTGGCTGCGCGCACCGAGAATTCATGCTAGTTTTATGTGAAATGCTGGCCATTTCACTAAATCTGAATCTGGGAAAATGTAGATTCAAGAGGATTGAACTAAAAATTAGATACACATATTGTGTAGGATACTAAGATTGCAGTGGAAAACATTTGTAAGGATGAGCTGTTGTAAGCGCATTAACCATTGTACCCATTTTTTTTCTCTCGCAGTTTTAACAACCGTATGTGAATGCAATGCAGCTTTAATAAGATCAACCTCTCCCAATTGAAGTTCAGTCTCCCTTTTCATACGCCAGAAGTATCTAAGGTTTTAAAGGCATGGTTCACCCTGACATCAAGATGGTTTTAATAAAAGCAGAAGCATGAGAGAACATATTATGAAGTTTGGCGAAAATTCCCACCAAAGATAACAGAGTTATGAGGTTTCAAAGTTTTGAAAAATTTATGACGTCACATGCGAGCAGCTCTCCATATGTCATGTGATATAAATTCCATAAATTGTCATTTCATAATGGTTCATGATAATTGAATGGGCTTTTTTCCATATAAGCATGTGTGAAATAATGTTTCTGATAATACATTGAATGCACAGGTAAAATAATTTTCAAATTTCTGAGAAAACGGGAGTTTTATGGAATTCATATCACATGGCATATAGGGAGCTGCTCGCATGTGACGTCATAAATTTAAAACTTTGAAACGTCATAACTCTGTTATTCTTTGGTGGATTTTTGCCAAACTTTCATCGATATGTTTCTCTCATTGTTCTGCTTTTATTAAAACCAATTTGATGTCAGGGTGAACCTTGCCTTTAATGTAGCAAGGGCGTAAACCTATGGAAATGGCAAGATTGGAAGTAGTCCTCAGTTTAGGTCACAAAGCTCCCAGAATCATGAATACTGTTTAAAACATCATTCTGCTGTGAAAATTTCATTGGTACGTATCCCCTCTTGGTGTGCAATTATCAGAAAATGCTGTGATGGGGAAATGTTTTGTATAGCCTTTTGTGGGATCACTTTCTATGGGGGTCGGAGATTCTTTCAATACTTGTATGTTAAAGGTTAGTGGCATGATTGTGAATACTTGTAAATGCCTCAACAGCCACATGAGTTGAAATATATACCAACTATACACCAGCTGGTGTGGGTATCCCAGCTGGGAGGATTTGTCTCTAATATGTTTACTTAAGGAGAATCAAGCATGAACATAATAGTATTGTAATTTTCTCGTGCCTTGATAAAAATAGCAGCCATAGAGAGCTACACAACAGGCTTGCCTGCCACGAGGGATATTGACATTAGTTATTTTAGAATGAGTCAACGTTTGACTACGGGATTTTCACAGCAGAATCCTTGTATAGTGTACTTGATTCTAGAATAGTTTCAGCCCAAGTTGATGACTACCCCCAATCATGTCATTTACCTTTAATGTTTTTTAATTGTTTTTTTTTCTCCTGAAGTAAACAAATTTTATACAAATCCTTCCAGCCTGAATATACACTCTAGCCAGTGTATATTGATATATGTTTCAACTCATTTGGTTCTTGAGGCATTTTTCTACTTCTGTGAATCATGTCACTGCCCTTCAAGCCTACTGCCTTGTAGACAGGAATGACAGATGACATCATGAGGGAAACGTTGAAATTAGCCAACAATTTCACGATGCTGTGACCCTTGCGTGAAGGTGAATCTGGGGATACTTAACAAAGCAATTGGTAATTTTGAAATCTTGAGTAAAATAAGTCAGGCAATTATACTGATGGTATCGTTGTTTTTTCTTCCCTATTGACAATGTGCCAAAATAACACTTGCCCCATTGTGGTACATCTGTTGTTTTATTATTGGAAGCAAATGAAATTAACACTGCCAAATAACAATTATGTAGTTACCAGTACTCATTCAGTATGAAATAAAAAATACAGCAATATAGCCTGTCATTTATTGATTGTGATAAATCCTGTAAGGCTACCCCCCCCCCCAAAAAAAAAAAAATTGTTTGCTTGTATTTGACCGACCAACCTGATGCAATGGGGCTGCCCCAATTCTTTTTTTTTATTATTTAAAACAAAAAAAAACATGGCCAAACTTACATTGAAAATCTGAACAAAGTGCTGAAAAAGATGATAGTGTGTCTGACACACAGAATAATTATGTGTTCTGACAGCGGGCGTCGTCGACCCGCCTCCAACATCCAGTTTTATATTCAAACCAAACTTTGTACTGCAGGGATGCAACTCTAAAGTAAACCCCCCAAAAATCTGACTGCCGACCCTATGTTGAAAAAGGTCATTTATTATTATTATTATTATTATTATTATTATTATTATTATTATTATTATTATTATTATTATTATTATTGTTATCATTATTATTATTATTATGATTATTATTATTATTATTACTATTATTATTATTATTATTATTATTATTATTATTATTATTATTATCATCATCATCATCATCATTATCATCATTATTATCATTATCATTATTATTATTGCTTTGTCATCATTTGTAGTACAACCAAACAATTTTTGTTTGGCCTAGGACAACATGTGTATCTTTTTCGATTTATTTTGAAAAGGGGGGGGGGGTGCAGAGATGACAAGATATTCAACCATAGTAATTTTGTGTGATCGTGATTTGTCATTTGTTAGCACATATAGCCTGTAAAATGATAGGTCTAATTCTGTAAGTGAATGGCCAAGGGCAAATTTGCAATCTAAAGTTGTAAAATTAAATTTCTTTTATCTTATCTATTGACATAAACAATTTTATCAATATACTGTTTATCATGGGGGGGGGGGGCAGAGCTCCTTCACCCCAGTCTCCCATCTGTATGCCACCTGTGACAGTAGTTATTCTATTAACCATTTTGCATGCAAATGTTGCAATTTTGCACATTTGTACAATTAAACAATCGTAATAATTTGTTTTTGCTGTAATGTTTGTCCTAGAAAAGCTAACAAATGCCCAGAATGCTTAAGCAACATCTATATAATAATTACCAGTATCAATGGTGCAATAAGAAAAGCAAGAATTAAAGAAAACACCAAAATAACAATTGTCTTTATTATCCCCTCAAAATTAATTTAGCGTGCAAAGAGTTAATTGTCTTTGATGCTCGTGCAGAAAATAAGAATTTTAAATTCTAACCATTGCTATTAATATTGAATCAAATTGAATTGAATCATGCGTAACATGAAGCTGTGTGTGTCCGTTGGGTAAAAATGTTGTTTCTAATCATGTACCTTCATACATCAGTATATGTATACTAGTTTGCTCACTGAAGTAACTGTGGAGACGGTGAGAATGTATTTTATTTTTATCTTCAAACAGTGCAACTGACAAACAGCAACTGATAAATATGGTGATCAATTGTTCCAAGAACATAACTTGTGTCGTTTGTAAATATTTTATTTGAATATCAAATTCTGTACTGCTGTTTGAAATGGCAAATTTGTGTAAATACTTTTCTGTCGTACTTATTTTTAGATAAATTATTAGTACACATCATGATGTTACTATATTTCTCAAGATTTTGATGGAATACATATAAATATGTAAATACATGTATAAATAGAAGCAGAAGTACTGATGTCATGATGATGAAATGAGAATGGTATTTAGTGATCCACACATATTTTTTTGTAACAATTGGTCAAATAATTTTTCAACATATTTCTGTTTCACTGATTTGAGGCTGTAATCTGGTGCTGATATCTGTACAGCAATTTGGAGTTGAAATCGGTGTTGTACTGATCAATTATGATGTCATATTTTAGGTCTCTATTATCATAATTAAAAGAGGATAAACTTCATTTATACTCTGTGTATACTGGTATATCTGTTATTTTGTGATTTACTTGTGCTGACATTGTTGATGTTGGTTTGTATGACTGATACATGCTTGTGCAAATGTATTTGTGACCTGTCATCACGATACTCTGATTAAGTTGCACATCTTATGAAACATGATAAACATCTTAAGAAAATACTTTGGGTGAAATATTAAAACTTTTGCAACATATGATGGTCATGAAACTTTTGAGTTTTGAGGACACTACACTTTCACGTTTATATCATAAGGACATTATTTGGCACTTCCTATGGGTTGTGTGACTTTATCACGGTATTGTGACGGGTCACATCTACCAAACAATTAAGGCTTAATTCTATTTTGCTGATATATCGAGATACAATTGGTTGTATTGTTTATTGACATACTTGTCGTACCTGGTAAGATATATCCAATTTCTTGGAGGTGGTGGTTGGGGAGGGGGATATATTTCAACCAGAATCATTAGCCCAAAGGATGGTTCCCAACCCATTTAGGTCTTCTGATGAATAGGTCATAATATTGATGATTTTGGCGAGTGTTAGTTGCCCAGGTTTTACGTTGATCTAGTAGGACACTAGCAAGACGTACATTTTATCCTAGTGGAAAAGGGAGAATCGGGGAGGGGAGGGGATGGGAGGGTGGGGGTCGGGAGGAGATGTCATGGGAGATTGAATCAGCTCCATAAAAAGTTTTGTCTTTACACCTGCTGTGATGTCTTTTTTCCTCTTTAGATAACACATCAGGGGCAGGGGATTCTTACTATTTCAGTTATGCCAGATAACAAAATTACACAAAATTTATTTGTTTGGCCAAATCATATTTCTGGTACTCCCAGGAAAGTTGGAAAGGATCAGAAGACAACTTCTCAAAAGGCATTGCATGCACAAAGTCAAAATCAACACACAAGTAAAATATGTCTATACAAAGTTACATTATACATGTACACCCGCATACACCTTTGGTTTTGCGCATGTACCAGTGGATCGAGGAGAGTGCAAAGGGTGTAGAGTCCCCCCCCCCAAAAAAAAAAAAAAATATTTTGAAGCTTGATATAGGTAATTAGGTGACTACAAATAAACAAGGGTGATACAGTGCACTCTTGTTATAAAGAACACTGATATAACAAAATTTCATTATAAAGAATCTCTGGTCCCATATCTTGGATTTCCTTTGCATTCTTTTGTTTTTGCAACCCTGATATAAAGAAATTTGGTTATAAAGAAACAATTGCATGGGTCCATATAACGAGAGTGCTGTGTACCGTATATCATGTACTTGGATAGGCCTGCGGGTTCCTCGTGTTCTCCCCTTAATTTTTTTTTTTACCCCACAAGACTTAATTTTCTGCCTCTGATGGCTTATGGAACAATGGCAATATGGGCCAAATCTATTGTCTCTACCCCATAAGACCCATGCATGCATAACAACACACACGCACATACACATACACATACACATATACACTCACACACAGACAGCCACACACACCCACACCCACACACACACAGACACACACCCACACACACACACACACACACACCATCACACACACACACACACACACACACACACACACACCCCAGTGTTGGATCTCGAGACTGGTCTTGGTCTCGAGACCGTCTCTGAGACAGCATGCTCTTTCTTGTCTCGGTCTCGGTCTCGAATCTCGTCTTGTCTTGTCCGAACCTTCTGGTCTCGGATTTTTTGCCGGACCAGCCCGAGACCAGCAACTAATTTGATTTTACATAAAAATCTTTATTGTTGCACATGTACAAACTGCAATTTTTGCCGGCATGTATACAGTGGTCTCAAAAATAATTGTGCAAGTCAAAAGCGCCCTCTTTGGTAATGAGAAAACATTTTTGTATGTCATGATTTACATCACTATCAAGGCATAGTCTTACCTTTTAAATACCGTTTTGTTATCAGTTTGCTTGTTTTAATCCTGAGATATGTTCGTTACCAACGAAAAGTTGTAAAATAAAAAATGTGCCACTTTACTACAGTCAATGATAGCCATCAGCCCTCTTCCCGTAAAAGTGACACAACGAATTGTGATTCCACTTTTTGTTGTTTACAAGATATCTTGAGATCAAAACAGCAAATTGAACAAAACAAACAGCATTTGAAACTCTAAGACTTTGCCCTAAGGTTAATGTACAGCATCAAGATTCACAAGAATATTTTCTAAGTGCCAAAGAGAGTGCCTTTTGCTTGCACAATTTATTGAGACATGGTGCAGCATGTCTCAATAAATTGCTCACGTGAAAAGCGCCCACTTTGACAGTTAGAAAGTACTACTGTAATACCTGTTTATGTCAACATAAATTTGCTTGTTTTAATCTCGAGATATGTTGTAAACAACAAAAGGGTGGAATCACAATTGGGTCACGTTTACAACGGACTGTAGTAAAAGTGGCACAATTCCGATTTTACCCTTTCTAAATCAAATTAACATATCTCAAGATTAAGACAAACAAATTGAACAAAACTAACAGTATTTCAAAGCTAAGACTATGCCCTTGATGTTGATGTAAGCATCATGTCACAAGAATATTTTAAAATTGCCAAAGAAAGCGGTTTTCACTTGCACATTTTTTTTGAGACACACTGTATAGGGCGTTCAAACATGCAGAGTGCATTCAAACATAGTTTTTAACACAGATCTTCTACACATATAGGACCGGCAATGGCGGGTTCTCTGGTGCAATATATTCTGGATGTTCCTTTTACAATTGAACATGGAAGTAGACATGGTAGAAAACAAAAGAAGAAGTATGGAATGAACATTCAAACATAAAAATGTAACGGAAGAAAAAGTAACAAAGAAAGATGGAAAGAAAGAAAAATGGAGAGACTGGAAGAATAGAGAGTCAAATGAAAGAAAGAAAACATAATAGGAAATAATAAAAGAAATAAGACTGAAAACAAAAGAAAAATAAAGAAAAAGAAAATTGACATCAAGATAGCAGGAAAAGAAATTTTAAAACAGACAGAAGGAAAAAAGACATCACAAATGAAAGAAGAGAAAGAAGAAAGATAGAAAGAAGGAAGGAAAGAAAAAATCAAATGAAGAAGAGAAAGAAAGAGAAATAAAAAACAAGAAAAGAGAAAAAGAAAGGATAAAATGAAGAAAAATAGAAAGGAATGAAGACAAGGGAAAGACGTAGAATGAAAGAAAAATGAATTAAGAATATAAAAGAGTAAAGAATGAACAAAAAAACAAATAAAAGAAGTAAAAAAGGGAAGGAATAAAACAAGAAAAGAAAGAGAATGAATGAAAGGTAGACCAAAGTAAGAAAAAGAAAGAAAGATAGAACATAAAAGAAATAAGAACAAAAGACATTAAGAATGAATGAAAAAGGGAAGAAAGATACAAAGAAGGAAGGAGAAATGGATTTAATAAAAAAAAGAGAAGAGAAAAAGGAGAAAGAAAGATAGAGATAGAAAAAGTAAGCAAGAAGAGAGAAAATGAAAGGGTGAAGGAAAGAAAAGGAGAAAAGAAAGAAAGATATGGTAAAGAGGCAGAAAGAAAGAAAAAAACAAAGAATAAAAGAATAAAGAATCAAAAGATTAGCAAATAGAAGAAAGAGAAAAAGGTAGAATGAAATTTAAAAAAAAGACTGCATGAATAAAATACAGATAGAAAGGAATACAACAGAAAAAAGAAAGAAAAAGAATGAATGAATAAAGTGAGAAAAAAGGAAGAAAGATATAGAAATGTAAGAAAATCAAGAATGAATGAAGAAAAACCATTAATGAATGAAAGAAAGAAGATTATTAACGACACTTTATTTTCTTTGTCTGATCTGTATTTCAGTAGCTCAGGAAAATGTGCTCATGGGAAAAAGTATTCTTTTCAATTTAGAATTGTTTTTCAGTCGTTTGTGCAATTTGTAGCTACCATATTGACACGTAGTCATATAGGCCTATTTTCGTTAAACTTTGGGAGACATTTTACATGTAAATGACAAATGAAACAAAGCAAATATAATTTTTAATTTTCTTCATTAACTGTTAATTTTATTAAATCTTTAAAAATCCTATTACAGACTAATTGCAATGTTTCACCAGTAGGCAGTTAATGCTGAGTAACAAGTAACGTTATCCTC
>JZLH01S0543992.1:0-10353 GCA_001188425.1 Eucidaris tribuloides
GCATGTCACATTACACACAAAACAAAGTCAATGTGTTTGTGAACGGAATGAACTTTTCTCACCAAGACGAGAAAACCTTGCCCATATGTTGTCTCACAATCAAGAAACGTGGTGCACTTGTTCAGGCTATGGGAATGCGTTCTGTGCAAAAGATCAGTTTCCTGTAAATTCAAGGATTTCTGCACAAGAAAAGCAAAACTTTATCATCCCAAATACAATGACTAGATATCCTACCAAACAATTAGAATTTGAAACTAGTGATCAACTGCTGACTACCAGTGAGGGAAATTCACATGAATCTACAGAGTGTGGCAAAACGTTCAGCAAAAAACAGAGTTTAAATGAGGACGTGAGATTTCATACTGGACGAAGACAATTGAAATGTACATTTTGTGGAAAACTATTTGATCATAGAAATCATCTTATTGTTCACACAAGGAGTAGTACTGAGAGTAATACAGTTAAGTGTGAAAAGTTTGGTAAAGATGTCGGCCAGGGATATAATTGTACAACACACGTGGACATACATAATAGGGAGTCACTTTCAAGTTTAACAAAATCACAGTGGAAAAAGACAATTTCAGTGGATATGCTTAACAAATATACTCCATTTAAATGTACAGAGTGTGGCAAAGCATTTGCTCAAAAAGGTAATTTTACTAAACACATGAGGATTCACACTAAAGAGAGGCCATGTGGAGAGAATGTTAAAGCTGTCAGTCAGGGAAATGATCTTACCGCACCCACACCCACACCCATTCATAACAGTGAGTCACTTTCAAATATGACGTGTGCAAATTCCTCTAGTCAGACCAATCGTCTTGCTACAGACACAAGATCTGACTTCGTTGACCAAAGATATTTCTGCACAGAATGTGGTGAAGTGTTTCACCAGAAAAGTCATCTCAAAAGACACACAAGGATTCACACTGGGGGCAAACCATTCAAATGTGAAGAGTGTGGTAAAGCATTTGGTAATGCAAGTGATTTTACAAGACACCTTAGGATTCACACTGGGGAAAAGCCATTTCAATGTAAAGTGTGTAGTAAAGCATTTGGTCAAAAATGTAATCTTAAACAACATATGAAGATTCACACTGGAGAGAAGCCATTTATATGTAAAGAGTGTGGCAAAGCATTTGGTCATGAAAATGCTCTTACCATACACTTCAGGATTCACACTGGGGGCAAACCATTCAAATGTAAAGAGTGTGGTAAAGCATTTGGTTGTAAAAGTCATCTTACTAGACACCTCATGGTCCACACTGGAGAGAAGCGATTTAAATGTAAAGAGTGTGGTAAAGCATTTAGTTATAGAAAGGATTTTATCAGTCACCGCAGGATTCACACTGTGCAGAAGCCATTCAAATGTAAAGAGTGTGGTAAAACATGTTGTCGCAAAAGTAATCTGACAGTACACATGAGGATTCATACTGGGGAGAAGCCATTTTTATGAAAGAATGTGGTGAAGCATTTGGTCATAAAAGTCATCTTAGTAGACACCTCACGTTTCACACTGCTGAGAAATCATTTAAATGTAAAGAGTGTGGTATAGCATTTGGTATTATAAATGATCTTACTAGACACCTCCGGATTCACACTGGGCAGAAGCCATTCACATGTAAAGAGTGTGGTAAAACATTTTGTCACAAAAGTAATCGGACAGTACACATGAGGATTCATACTGGGGAGAAACCTTTTCAATGTAAAGTGTGTGGTGAAGCATTTGGTCATAAAAGTCATCTTAGTAGACACCTCAAGATTCACACTGCATGATTTTTCCATTTCATGCCAAAAACAAAAAACAAAAAATATGAATTGTGTAGTGCAGCATTTGGCAGAAAAAGCAATCTTAAAGAACATTAAGGATTCACACTGTAGAGAAATTGTTTAAATGTAAAGAGTGTGGTAAAGGTTTTGATTGTATAGATAATCTTTGTAGGTCTACACACATTGCCTCATACTATAGAAAAGCCATGCAATATCATGGCATTAGGTCATGAAAGTGATCTTATATACATAATTCACACTTGGGAGGAAGAGAAGCCATTTGAAGTGTTGTAAAATACTTGGGAGTAAAGCTCATTGTTTAACCCTATGTTAACTGGGGGGGTCAATTTGACCCCCCGCCCCCACTCGAATTTCGCGACCATGCCGCCGCGAAATTTTTTTTGATTGCATCGCTCGCTGACTTTTTACTTTCAAGTCTTGTGCATCTTTTGAAACCATTTTCGCGAAAATCGGACGTAGCGTTACAACGCTGTGCGACTTTTTATACATGCATGTCAACCCCAAAATTGCTCAAAAACGTGATTTTGTGTACAAAATCAATGGAAATTGTGTTTTCAGCCAAAAATCATAAATGTATGATTATTTTTGCTTTTACTGGTTGAAATTAATTAATTTTATGCCTTTTATGATTGCAAAAGTGTCCCCAACAAATTTCATCGAAAAAACAATAGAAAACAAAGGTCGAAAAAACAAAGAAATACATAAGAAATTCACACAATAAAATACATAAGAAATTAATTCCAATACGGCAAATTTTTTTGTAGATAATTCTGAGAAATGTCAGAATGAATATTTTTACCAAAAATTAGTATTCTACTAGCTATTGTAAGTGATTTATAGGTGAAAACCTTATTTTCGTGCACTTATTTGCATAATTAATTATTTTAAAAATATAAAAAAAATTTTTGAAAATTTTACTATACAGCCGTGTAGTTTACATCCGGCACTATGCGCATGCAAATGTTCGCGGCGATCGCGCGATTGGCGGCTGAGATCTGAAGGGGGGTCAAATTCGAGCCCCCCCCCCCCCCCAGTAAAAACCCTGGTCTGAAATAGCCCAGTTAAAATAGGGTTAAAGCACATCAAAATTCATACTGGATATGTACACTCTATGTAGTAGATATCACAATGTTTTGGTGTTTTTTGTTTGTTTTATGTCTTGCGCACCAGAGGTGAAGGCTGGACTAAGAGATCCAAATAGCATTCATCTGTTTTCTGTCCGAGTATCGTCCTTCACAAATGTTCAAGTTTACGTGTGCAAGACTCTCTTATGAGACATAACTTGGCAGCCGTTGCTGCAATGGCAACCAAATTTGGGCAGTAGATGCACTGCATGTATCTTCATGTTATGTTGATGTTGGAGATCATATGGTGATTTGAGGTCATGTGAAAGAGTGACTACAAGACTCTGTTTCGTAATGTGAAGTTTACGTGCAAGACGTTCAAGGGAAGAATAAGTTTGCAGCGGCTGTTCCCCTTTTAACCAACTAAACTTGGGTCAAAGGTGTACTTGGGGACCTTCATGTTATAGTGGTGTCAGTCATATGGTAAGGTCAAAGTCACTTGCTTAATTGTTAAAGTTTACCTGCACGACTCTCTTATGACACCTAACTATGCAACTGTTTGTCGAATTGCAACCAAACTTGGATGAAAGATGCACATGGGGTACAGTCATGTTATATGTTATATTGCTGTCGGAGGTCACATTATAAGGTTAAAAGTCATTTTAGGTGAAATGGTAAAGTTTACTTGCAAGACTCCCTTATGGTACCAAACTTGGGTTGGGGAAGTACTTGGGGAAATTGAAAAACCTTTGTTATTCAGTCACGCGTGGGCGAGACACAATCTGGCAGTTTCCTTGTTTTTAAAGAGTTAGCACCTTTGTCCTCGTTAAAGGGTGGCCCAGAAAGAATGCTACACTTGAGATTATTAATTTCTTCAACATCATCCACAAAATATTATGTCATGATTATTTCATGGGTTAGAAGAACATTCAGCATGTTTTTATTTAAGCTTGTTTTCCGAAATGAACCGACTAATGGAGTAGAAGAGCCCAATAGAAACAGACCTTCTCTGCCATTAGCCGTCTTTTTAGTGGAGAAAGTTTAGCCGCTAATTATCCTCCTTTTTGTAGGATAATAGCAGAGAGCTATGCCGTAAGATGCCATAAGATGTCAATAGAAACAGCCCGTTGCGGTATGTTGCGGTATTTGCCAGTGAGAAACTGGAAATCAACAAAACCAAGTGATCGGAATAAAATTTAATGACCCCCTGGCTACAGCGCGCGATTGTTTGATTGAGTATAAATATGACCTCAGTCGCCCACAATACCTTGCTGCAACCCAGGTCAATGGACTCTTAGCCGGTAATCATACAATCCTGGTACAATCGATCGAACTTAGCAGAAAATGTAATCCAAAAGAAACGTACCGCTCTCCGCTATTAGCCGGTTAATTTTAACAGGACAAATACGATACGTTCAATAGAAACAGGCTGATTCTTTTTCCAACAAAATACCATGACCATTGATTTTGATCAAGGTGTTTGGATCATAGGGTTAGTTTTCTGAGGCAAATTTGCCATACAATACAATGAGCAAGCCGCAATGGCAGTGTAAGCCAATCCTTACCATTGTCTTCTGTATCAAAGCGAGGCATTCCTGTTGTCTGTCTCCCTGCTTATTCTATGGCATTCTATGGCACATTGTAACATAAGAATATTTTGGTGCCCATAAGGTTCGTTGGAGCTGAGAAAGAAACAAATTTTGGAAAATGACATTGCCTCAGAAAAAAATGCCCCATGATCCAAACACCTTACTGAAAATCAGTTAATCACTGGCATCATTTTGTTAGAAAAAATGTTCTAACAAATGAAATAACAAGGGCATTTTTCTCATGATGTTGAAGAAATTAACGATCATAAGTTTAGCTTTCTTTCTGGGCCAACCTGTCTTACTATATGTTGTAGCTCTTTTACCCTGCAAGTTTCTATTATGGCCAGTGGCGTACCGTGGGTCAGCTGATTGGGGGGGCACCCAGTCGCTCAGCCGAAATTGCATTTTCAGATGGTGGATTTTAAGCGCTGCGAACGCTAAGCGTGCGATAGGAGAGGTGACCCCTGTCAAGGTTTTGTGTTGTTATTTTTGTGTCAAAATGTCCCCCAATTCAATAATTTTGTAATAAAAAAAATCGCCGTTTTAATTTATAGGCTTATTTTATAGTGAATATATGCATTGTATGTCATAAGTGGTGAAAAGGCAATTCCGCGAGCGAGCATAGCGAGCGAGCGGTTTGGAAAACTTTGAAATTCTAAGACGGAAAATGCGTTTTGCAGGCCCCTAGCCAGGATATTTCAGAGAGGGTGCGTATAATAAAAAAAAATGGACCTATGGCAAGGGGGGGGGTGGGAGGACAGACCACCCTAATGGATGGGTTCCAGGGGTCCACCTTATAGAATTCCAAGTAGGGTCCCCGTCCCAGGTGGGAGAAACGGAGCTCCGCTCACTGAAGCTTACGGCTAAACTAGCAGTTTCATTTTGTGGAATATTTGTTTGTATGTATGTCACTAATGGTGAAAAGGCAATTCCGCGAGCGAGCGTAGCGAGCGAGCGGTTTGGAAAACTTTGAAATTCCAAGAAGAAAAATACATTTTGCAGGCCCGTACCCATGATATTTCAAAGGAGGGGGTGCGTATATAAGTCAAGAAAACGGACCTATGACAGGGGGACGGGCTGACTATCCTAATGGATGGTTTCCAGGAGCCCACCTTGTAGAATTCCAAGTAGGGTCCCCGTCCTAGGTGGGGGTCAGGGGTTCTGCCCCCTGACGCTCACTGCTTGTAGCAGTTTCATAAGGATATTTTGTCTCTTTGCTAACACTATTTTTCTTTGAAATGGGCAGTCAACAATAACTAAACCACCCCATTTTTGAAAATTGTTAACTTCTTTCGAAGGTATGAAATTTCTAGTCTGAAATACCGAGAGCAGGTCATTTTTCAAAAGTGGTGGTGATTTGTCGGGGGTCAGGTTGACGCTCGAGCATGAGTTCGATCGGTTTTATATAGGCTATTGTGACCTTTTGACAACACTTTTGTTTTTTTAAATGGACAGCTACAGTCGACAACAATAAAACAAAACACCCCCTCCCCACTTACGAATTGTTTGCCATTTCCACGGTATAAATTTATGTATTATGATAATTATGATAATTTTCAAAGCATGGCGGTAATGTCGGGGGTCAGGGGGCGGAGCCCCCTGAAGCTCATGGGTTCTAGCGGTTTTATGAGACTATTTTGACCCCTGTCATCACTGTTTAGTGAAAGTTAGGGTCTAGAGGTCTACATTCAAGAATAATCAAAAACCTATTATAGAAATACGTTTTTTTTAACGCACCCCTCCCCCGGCTACGGTCCTGGTAATTCGAAATATTTCATACTGCAATGTGCATGCAAACAGAATTATGCAAGTGTTTATTCAGATCATATAACCCCTCTATCCGATTTGAATTAAATGCGTTGCAAGGGCACTCATTGGCGAAACTGAATTTTACAGGAATGCAAAATGGTGCACACGCAAAAGAGGAAAAATTTCTGCACAAAATTGTTTGATTTTGATAAGTGTATCTGACAAACTGCCTGCGCTATCGCTGGTTAATAATAGAAGCAATTCTACGAGCGACAGATTTTGAAGGGGGAAATGATTCCACAGGGTGGTGTGGGGGGGGGGGGATATTCTCAGTCTAACACGATTAACAATGTGGGAACGCCTGAATATTCATACTGATGCACAAACCTATACTACCACTTAAAATAAGTTTAAAAGAACGTATTTACTTTCAAAATTAATATCAAAATTTGCTCAGTCGACTTGCGCCTTAATGTTACATCCAGAGGAGTTTATGCAGTACATGACCAGAACCAGAACCAGAACAATTTAACACAAGAAAATTATTAAATAAACAATTGTAAGTAAAGTTTAAAAAAACGAGTAGTATTTACGCTGAATGTCTATTTCAAAAGGTGCATTATACGCACAATTTCTAGCTCGGTTCGCCTCAGTTTTCTTTTTCTTTTCCTTCCTTTTCTAAGTCGTTTTTTTTTTTGCCGGCCGATTCGGGGGGGGCACGTGCCCCTCCGTGCCCCCCCCCCGTAGTTACGCCACTGTTCAAACATGTAGACCAATATGCTCCTCTCACCAGACAATCGTCAAGTCGAGAAAATAAATGATAAACATTAACCGATGGATTCAAATTCAAAATTTCTAGGATAAGCATTAAAACCCCCTGTAGTAATGTTAGTAATGTATGAGAAACAACTTTGAGGAGTTTTGATGTATTTGTGTACCTTTTTGGTTGGTATGGAAACCATAAACCTGTATGGCGGGTATATTCATAAAAGTTAGCTCAATGCTATAATGCCCTCATGAAATTCTCCCTATAAAACAATAAGCTGTTTACCAGCAGTAAGAGTTTAGTTGCACAATCGAGTAAATATACATATTAATTATTATTATTATTATTATTAATGTAATATTATTAATATATTATATTATTATTATTATTATTATTGCTTTGTCATCACTTTCGGATGACAGGGAACAAGAAAAGCGAATAATCACTGGTTACCTCCAGGCATCCAGTCCCGGGTAGTTTTTGCATATGGATAAGTGACCACAACACCGGGTTTTCACCCTTCTCTTTTCGATGAAGTGCGTGGGTTCTTTTACGTGCTGAGGTGTTTCTGTCTCAACACGGGACCTCCGGCTTTACGTCCTATCCGAGGGACGAGGTAATAGGGATAAAGTGCCTTACCCAAGGACACAACCGCCATGGCCCGGCGTGGATTCGAACCACGGACCTCTAGGTCGAGAAAGCGCAGCCTTATCCACTGAGCCATGACGCCTCCCCATTACACCAGTTTGGTGACATCCTCGAATTTCTATGATACTTTTCACCAAAGATACCAGGCAGGTAATAGACCATACATGTAGATTAATAAACCAGACGTCAGAAAAATCCAGAGTTTGAATTATGAGACTCCACGTCAACCATGCATGCACGTGTCCAAGAAATATAATGTGAACTAATTCAGGAACGGATCAGTGATATAGCTCATTGTATAGATTATCTGGATTCAACACTTTGGAATCTGGCAATCACTCCCTTTTTGTTTTCTTAAAGGACCAAATATAAGCATCAGTATCATTTCTTATGACTACCTGTCCGCACTCATTATTATAATCATTTTCATGTAACCATCAGTTACCATCGTTAGTCGGTGTACTGTGTGAGGAAATTTGGCAAATGTCCATATTGGTGCATTAATTTAACTTACATCTGCTGGGGTGGAGTCTAAGGGAACTGGTTCTCCGTTGATCTCCACGAGACCCCAATTTACGTAGAGTCCACCAGTGATAACACCTCGGATTGTTGGTCGTGATGGAGTGCCGCTCCTTGCGATGAGGCCATTCTTGTCAATGGACGTTACCTGGATACACACATTTTTTTAAAAAATTGCTTTCTAATAATAATTGTAGACATTCTTATCGGAAGGACGTCAATTTTGCCGTACTTTGGTAAATGGAAGCAATTGATACAAAGCTCAAATTTGCGTTAGTGGTGTTTATATTAAACATCCTTACCACACTGCTTCTTCGACCAAAATTTGAAGAGAAATAATCATTCTACTGAAAGATGTTTAAGTCAGAGTGCCGTGAGTTTACATAGATGCCAATATAAATGATAAACGCAAATAGCTCATTTATGAAAAGTGACACTTCTGCCACTTGCTTACTCTGGCCAAAGTAGGGTAGAATTGAAACTGGAAGAGGTTAAGTTCATGCTTTTAATCATAAATTAAATACCTGATATTTTCTTTATAAAATTCCTTCCAAAACTATAAATCATGAGGGAAAGTGTTTTTTTTTGTTCTGTGTGAAGAATTAATTATATAGTAGATATCAGTTGTTCTATTTTTAATCAACATATTCATAATAATGTACGAATAAACATTTGCTATATTGGCCTACTTCCTGTACATGTCATCACGAGTTGCTTTGTTCTCTTACACGTCATGTCGCCCATCATTCGTTTCCAACTGTTAATTCAAAATTTGGGTGGAGCATGTATAACTCCCTGAGCAGAAGTGCCCTGACTTTGGCAGTCCTTGGGCATTTTCCTTCTAATTATTTTCTTAATACGTCACCATAGTATGTGATACTTGCTATAGACTCATTTGTTTTTGTTGTTCTCAATAAAAACAAAAAAGTGTTTACCTCATTTCCTTGAGCTTCATTACCAAAGGTAAGGCCCAAAGAGTTTATGTCTCCATTTCGTGCAAGAGTTACATGACTCAAAACGCAGTCTGGTTGACGTTTAACTCGCAGTTTGACCTATGTGAGATATGTAGTTAAAACAATACAAAGAGATACTGTACTATGGATATTAGGGTAATTGCAATATACGTGTAACTGAACCAACCTTTTCAACCCAGGGAATCATTCGACAATGGTTAAATAATTGTAGCAGTGACAAAAGGAATGGTCGTATTTCTCAAAGCTCATGCCTCAAGCGCTCATTTGCCCGACATTCTCTACTCGGCAACGTAGCCAGTTTTTGCGCATTTGTGGAGCAGCTTCAGGCTCCTATATAGGAGCCGGAATCGCTGAGGGTGCTGCAACATCTCTGACATTTTGAGAAACATTTTATCCTTAAAAAATTTGTGCATCAAAATTCCATTACCATTTGATATTTGGCAGTCTGTTTTTCTACAAATTCCTCACTGTACACCATAAAACATGAGGCTACTTTAACCCTAAAATAACCGGGCTATTTCGCTATTCTGGCTACTAATCAGCACGGCCCCCACCCCCCCCCGAGATCTCGCGCAGATCACGAGGATCGCCCGCGAAAATTTGGCACGCGCAATAGAGCGGATGTCAATACTACAACGACTGTATAGTAACATTTTCAAAAACAGATTTTTTTATATTTACAGTAATTAATTATTGCAAAATAAGTTTATGAAATTATATTTTGCCTATATCTCGCTTACAATAGCTAATAAATCTAATTTTTGGTGAAATATATCTTTTGTACCATTTCTAACACATTTATCTACAAAAAAATTTGCCGATCAGAATTAATTTCCTAGTATTTTATTGTTTTGTGAATTTCTTTATTGTATTTCTTTGTTTTTTCGACCTTTTGGTTTTTTTATATTTTCGATATGAACTTTGTCGCCCCCGTGGGACAGTTTTGCAATTCATAAACAAGCAATAAACTTAATCCATTTCAGCAGTAATAAAAAATAAGTCATCTGCATTTTTATTTTTGGCTGAAAACACAATTTGCATTGATTTGTAACACAAATTACGTTTTTCGAGACAATTTTGAGTTGCAATGCATGTACGAAAAGTCTGCGCAGCGTCGTAACCATGGTAAACGGTACCTCCGATTTTTGGAAAATGTCGCTTAAATGATGCACGGAGACTTTTTTTTTTTTGAAATGCTAAAAACCAGTGAACCGGCGCGGTCAAAAAATTTCGGCGCGCAGACGTAAATAGCG
>JZLH01S0543992.1:10437-21047 GCA_001188425.1 Eucidaris tribuloides
GGGGGGCCATTATGGCCCCCCCCCCACCCCCGGTGGTTTTAGGGTTAAGACCTGAAGACGTTTTTCCTCATCAGGTTTTTGACATACGACATCTCGCCTTCGGTGGACACGACGACCTTTGATGTTGTTTCCTTTCAGGTATTTTTTGCCAATTTAGACAAAAGCTGCTGTATCAACACGTCCGTGCACAAAATTGCTAATTCCCACGCCAGTGAGAAGTATTGTATATCTTAACCTTCGAAAATGTTTGCTAACTCCTTTTAAGATAGTAAATGCTCATTATTAACATTGGCTGTAGTGTAATAAAAATAAAGTGAGTGTTGTTTTTTTTTTTTTGCGTGGATGAAAATGTCAAATGACAAGTACACGCAAACAAAATGTGGGACGGTCTTGGAGAGTGTCACCCCCTACGCCCACCCCGGAAATTTACCTCTGAACTTTAGGCCTACAGTATAGTCCTCTGAAATAACAAGTTAATTTCAATGCGTTTTGTTTGATTAGGAAAATCTGAGTAAATTATGGTCTAAAGAGTGGCTATGACCAAGAAGAGAAGAAAGAGCACGTTGGTTATTTGTTCTTCGTAAAATTATCTTTTGACAATCGTGATTTCAACCCAAAACTATTTCTTTTATACAATGGTAACTACACATGCATCGTTCTAAATTCAAATTTTCATAACGCACAATTGTAAATCATGTTTAAAAATGCTGTCACATATATTTTCATCTGATTACAAATTACTTTCTTGTACTTGCACATAATGTCATTTCTCACAAAATCAAAGGGTATACAATTATACATGTACTTCAAGAACTTCAAGAGTTCTCTCACTTTTGAAGTAAATGTGTGAATTTTAGTATTTTAGTATCCTTTAGGTCGGAATTTATGTCAGGCGAACCTCGTGTGCAACTGAAATATGTAGCCTGTGGAAAAATGTGAAAAATCTTACCATATCTTCGTCAGTTGTGTTGAACAATTCATAACAAGTTTCGACGGATGGGAGGCGTTGGGCGTTCACCCTCAGTAGTTCATCACCAACATGCAACTTTGCAATCAAATCTGGTGTAGACATCCAAGCAATGCTTTTGGGTGAAGGATATTAACAAAAACAAATACCAATGAAAACTTGTTATGATGTGGGTAAAAACAAAGTATACGCTTGTGAAAATTGTTACCAGAAGAAATTGTAATGACATTGAAATTATTTTTATATGCCATTTTTCGACGAGGTTCTGGCCGTTACGATGAAACTATTGGCGTTGACCATATTTCATTCATGAGCGAGCGCAAGCAAGTTCGGTGAAATTGGCGAAAACGGCATTTGCATACAGAGAAGCGTGTTTTATAATCTGTGTTTAAGCCCCCCCCCCGCCCCGGGGGGGGGGTTCACTCTCCAAACGGTCTGCCCCGGGGGGGGGGGGGGGTCGCTCTCCACACGTTCCTGCCCTACGCACCAGCGTCCAGAAAAGCGTCGTAAAGGGGTCCCTTTTTCCAGCCTTCGGCGTTCGTCGACGTCTTTTGGAAAAAGGGTAGCTTTTTTCAAAACTCCAATCGCCTGGCAATCGCCGCTTAGGGTTAGCTTTTCTCACATGTCACGCCATTTAGGGTGACTTAATTTGGTTTGTAGATTACGCCATTTAGGGGTGCAAATTTGAGTTAGATCTATTAACAGTTTCCAAAATGAATTGTTTTTTTTAATAAGGAAAATTATAAATGAATTATTGATTTTGAACTTTTTTCGGGTTCGTGCAATGACTACAATAATGTTTCTGATGAGAAAGACAGTTTGGGTGTGAATTAAATTAGTTGTTTCATTGTTATACGCACCTTAGGGTATATAAATTAGTGATTTCCAGTTTTACGCCACTTTAGGGTATCAGAATGAGTGGATTTCATGGGAGTCACGCAAGTTTAGGGTAGCTTTCTCAAGCGTTACGCCATTTAGGCGGTCGCAATTTGGGTAATGTAGGTTACGCCGGTTAGGCGTGATTTCTCAGGTTGTGGAGACGGGGTGGATACAGCCGTCTGTGGAGAGCGACCCCCGGGCGGTCTGCTTTCCCACCCGCTGTCAACATCCTCAGAAATGCACCCTAAACGACGTAACGTCTGTAACCAAATTTGCAATCCTAAATGACGAAACACATGAGAAACGCTACCCTAAGTGGCGTGACTCCCATGAAATCCACTTATTCTGATACCCTAAGTGGCGTGAACAGGGAATCCACTAATTACATACCTTAAGTGGAATCAACTATAAATTGATACCCTGCCCAAGTGTCCTTATCATCTAAAACATTTGTGTGCATTCCACAACCTAAAGAGGTTCATTTGATTATTCATAATTAATTTTCCTAATTAACAAACGTTCACGTTGAGATGTTATTAGATCTACTCAAATTTGCACCCTAAATGGCGTGATCTACGTAACCAAATAAGCAACCCTAAATGGCGTGACATGTGAAAAATGGGCACCATAAGTGGCGATTGCCGGCCAGTGGTGCTGAAAAGGCTACCCTTTTTTCCAAAAGATGTCGACAACGCACGAGCTGGGCTGGAAAAGGGACCCTTTTCGACGCTTTTTTCTGGACGCGGGTTCGTAGCAGGCAGTGTCGGAGAGTCCCCCCCCCCCTTCCAGGTTTAAGCCCCTGCTGCTTTAGCTATCAAACGGCTCGCAAGAAAACATTGAATCATCTGGGCAAAGCCAATATCAATTATAATATAAGAAAAGGAATCATGTCATAATTCGGATAAAAGCATGTGACCTAAATTTGCCATCTTAAAAACCAATGGATTTTGTTCCAAGTCAATTCCTAGTTCATTTGCAAGATCCTGAATAGCATCTTATCTCCTGCATCCCATGAAAATATGAATAAGTGTTCATTCAATTCGGACAGATGTTAGTATTCAACGCCTTTCAAAACATACATGAAAGGCCTTTGCAACTTTGTCACATAGTAATATTGGGTGTACTTGATCTAATTTACATATTTTTGTAATCGACTCTTTTCTATTATAAAGCACTTCTGCAGATTCTAATGAAAGACGCTTTTCCACATACAGTCTGTCCGCAAGTCTGTTTTTACACATTTTACAAAAGTAGTTCATGTTCACTCATGCATGGAATACTCACTGTCCATTTGTTTTTATTAACGTGTCTTAATGCTCAGTTCATGTTTGAGACAGTGTAATAGTAATACTGGGCGGACTATAGCTGTTGGTTATCGAATCAACAACCCTCTGATTGCCAGGGAGAGTCATCGTTATACCACAGGACCACAGAGATTGTTCATTTACGTGTAGATACGAAGATTAAAATCCACCAACTGAAGGAAACTGCTTATGTTCTTTTTTTTCTATTTTGAAATAATTGATATTTTATTTCAGATGTTAATTTCCCTCTCTGGACGAATATTTTAAACTGTAATTGTGTCAGGCTTATATAACTTTTTGTTGAGGAAACAATAAATAATACAGGAATTTTAGCCATTCTCATTCCACTTACATTCAACAAGAAATTTCTCGAAAGATATTAAACGACGTTTTGGGAAAAGAGAACTGGGTAAATTCAGAACATGGATTTTCTCCTCTAAAGGAGGGAAATAGAAATATACGACTTACGATGTTGAACGCTAAAGGAAATGGCACGTGGGTTTGATTCAAAATACTTTAAAACACAATTGTTATTAAATAGGCCTATATACCAACATCAAACCTGGTTGAAGTGTATATCAGGGTTGTTGACTATCCTGCTATTTCCCAAGTATGCATTTAAATAATGGTAGCTTTCTATAGCGCATCGGTGTTCATGTACTTTTTCACTATAGAATTTATTTTTAAATAATCTCATCAGTATAGAATTATACAGTGTTTACATTGTGCCGCTATAATGCATAAAAATAGGCCTTTACTAGGAGGCGCAGAAACGTAATTGTTTTCCACAGAAGAAACATTTTTTTTTTTACAAATTGATTGATCTTTCGCCACAAGAATCGCAAAGGTCTCTTCAAAAAAAAAAAAAAAAACGACCTCTCGAGTTCCAACTTCTCAAAAATCGAAACAACGTGTATATAATAACCCAAGTACTACTTTAAAGCCCCTTGATAACAATAACCACAGTTTAAAAAATGTGAGCTGCATTATCCTCCATGCTCTAACTGTCTTTGATAAGATCTAAAAATGAAGCCCTGAAAAAATTGTATTTCAAAATGATGATTTAGTGCTTTAAAAGGGGGAAAATTTACATTCACCTACCCATTTCCTCCCATAGACTTACTGTGTGTAAATCTAGGCTATTTTATCCTCCACCAGAGTGGAAATTGTTTATTCATGCGTATCTTCTAAGTGGCAGCATAACTTTCCAAAACTTTTGTATTTTAGGGTGTTTATTTGTCCATTTAAAAATTACTATGTAGTTCAGATATCAAAGTTTGGCCTTTTTTAATTTGAAGCTCCACAATTATCAGCCTATTACTTAAATGTTTCAATAAGTATAATACTCACATTATGGACTCACCAACACAGACCAACTTCAATGTCTCTCGTGACAGATGTGATTTGTGTACTCCTATCGTAATCCAAGTATCAGACTGTTCATCATGAAATCTCCTGAAAATTAATAGAAGACAGGTACAGAAAACGTCGTGATTCAAAAATACAATTCAACTTTGCGTGACAAATTCAAAAATCGGGCGAGGTCAACAGAAGGACTGCAGTCTCCTGATTTTGTTTCCTAATACACATTTAAAGTTTTCAGTATCTTCGAAAGGTAGAGCAATTTGATTCTGAAAAAGCGGTTTAAACCCCACTTTGGGACCTGTTTTGGGCTTCCACTTGGTGGCAATCTTACCTTGTAATTATATTCCTCGAGCGATTCTCAAAGCAAAATATGTCCGTCTTACGGACCTATTAAATAATTTGCACAGCGTTTAGTTGTTTTAGTCGGGCGGACGTGGTCTGGATAAAGGTGTTGATCCTGGCTTAATGCGGGAAAGACTGGATTCTACCGAGAGAGATTCTCCGTTCGAATCCAGGCGCCCTTTTGTTTGCACACCACACACTAAAAAAATAAAGGTGCGCACAAGGTGCAACTTTGCGGAAATAGGTGCAGAGCAATTTCTGCCGCGGTATTCGAACAATATTCTGCACCTTTCACGCCTGAGCGCTCGCCCCACTCCATTATGTTTGCAAGTTTTCACCTTTTAAGTGCACATTTATGCAAATTTATGGATGTTTTCTCTTCCGAAGCCTGGTGTGAGCTATTTCTACCATCTGTTTCTATGAATACAATTTCAATACGGAAAATGTGAGTTGCATATATTATACTATTTTCTATGTCGGACAAGCTCAGACAAGCTTTCAGTTTGTCAAAAACAACCTTTGTTTAAAAGGTATGCATGGAATTTGAATATATTACAAAAACGGCCTATAGGTCCAAAGTTTGCACCTAAAAAGGATGAAAATAATGTACCTTCGGCTTCAACACTATATAATTATGGGAAAATACACACCTTCATGGCCAGCGTGTTGGCCAAGTGGGTAGAGCGTCCGTCTCACGTGCGGCAAGTCGTAGGTTCGAGCCCCGGTAAGGTCATATTTGTATGAGTTTTTAAATGTATGTTGATTAATAAAGTGTATTATAATGTAAATACTAGAAATAGCACTGGAATTAACGTAAACTGCGGTTCACACACAAAAACACACAGTTTGCAAGAAAGAGAAGAATACTTTTTTATTTTTTATGGTGCAACTTTGCACCTTTGGGGTGCAATTTTGCACCTTTCAGAAAGGTGCAAAATTGCACTTTTAAAGGGGATCCCAGTGTGACATTGGTCTGCACTTTAAAGTTGCAAAGTTGAGCCTATTTTTCTTAGTGTGCACTCTCCACACTGGAGTACAAATGGGTACCTATAATAAATTTAGGTCTAAGGAAGTCTTTTGTGGATGTGGCGCACAATTTTTTTGTGCAGATCGTAACAGATAATAGGTTGAGAAACATTGTTTATAAGCGCCTCCAAGTGGTTTTGACATGATATTTTTTTCGAAACATAATTACGGCCATTCAAATAAATGGTGTTCCCTTTTCCACTATATGGAAAAACACCAAATTGCGCTTTAACTTAGATAACTGATTTCCCATTCTGGTTTGCTTTTGACTCTAGTGTAAGTGCTTTCAATGTAATGCAACCAGTCAGTTCATTTGCACGATTTATTCCACTTGATATCGCCGCTACTGAAGCATACAGGAACCACACCTACTTGTACTTACTGAACATAATATTCGATTGTTTCTTGGAGAGCGGTTTTTCTTCGTGGACTCTGATTTCGAGCTTCATAGAGTCGACTTTCGACTTCATAATTGCCCTTCTCCTTGCTACTGTACATGTTCTTTTCCATGCGATGTGGTTTCAAAGTATCTCTTGGCGGCAGTGACCATGGTTCTCCTGATTGAGGAACGATTTCATGCAATGCAGTGTCCACGTCATGGATCGCAGGATCATCTGGCGGATTGCTTTTCAATGAGCGTGGAACAGAGAGAGTTGCTTCTAGTTCTTTGCTTACATTCTGTACGTTAAAATAAACATGCGATGAATCATTATATATATTTTTCTAAATATGATTATTGTACAATCACAAATAATGAAGATATGAATTGAAATTTTGTGCATTGTAAAATAGTATAAAATTGTCAGTGTTTTGTTACCACCCATTATTTTCATTGGCTACTTGTGTAGGGCCTTTTAGCCCCAAACTGTCAGTGAACGGGGCAGCAAGAAGCTAACGGGCCTCACCCAGGTTAAGCTGGAATTGTGATGGGTGGTGTAGGCTTAATTTCATAATGTATAATATCAACGGAATATTATGTATTTTACATAGTGCCCTGAGCACTCTTTTGGCAAGATATGTGTGCAATATCATGTTATTATTATTATTATTATCATCATCATCATCATCATCATCATCATCATTATTATTATTATGGATGTCATTACAAATGTATTCTTTATTTTGTCCTTGGATACTAGATGTTTCCTCAGTTTGATTTCATCCAGTTATTATTACCAAAAATAATAATAATGATAGACTTACAAGCATCCGATGACCGGGGTAAAAGTAGTGTAAAGCGCTTAGAGATCATGTATTTCATATTAGGCGCTATATAAATCGAAACTATTATTATTATTATTACCAAAAAGAGTATTGTGATGTGTTTTGTTTAATTATATTGTGTCCTGTTATGTTACAAAATATTATATTATCTCATTTTTATGCTGGAAGAAAGTGTTTAATATGCATTTTCTTTCCAGCAGTGTATTATAACTTAAGCTTTATTTAAATAATGTCAACTATCTCGTGCTAAATTGCATTTTCTTTCATATTTTGTATTTTGTATAATATTTTATTGTTTTGGGGGTATTTTTTTTTGGGGGGGGGGCATTTGTAGTATATAGTTGACATAGCTTTAATAAACTCTTGACCTACCTCATCACTGGCAATACTTGTTCTGCGCCACTTATTAATATTAACTGTCGATGATTTAATATTGACTACTGAGTTGGTTCCAGTCCCATCGCTTTCGAATATGGTCGACATTGACGCTGATCTTGAAATGGGATACTTTGTTTTTCCGCGGGTATATCGAGAACTGGTTCCTACACCTTGGCTTTCGCTTATGATCGACATTGATGCTGACCTTGAAAGAGGGTGTTTGTTTTTTTCCGGCCATATTGGCGTCTAGTTTCTCTCCATTCACTTTCGTTTATGGTCGACATTGACGCTGATCTTGAAAGGGAAATGTTTGGTTTTCTAAGGACAGATCGACGTCTGGTTCCTGTTCCTTCACTTTCGCCTATGATGGACACTGACGCTGATCTCCAAGGGGACGTCTTGTTTTTCCGAGAACATTTCGAATGTCTCTGACCCACTTATCACAGATCTGCCTTCAGAGTTAAAGAAAATTAGACAAGCAATGGGATTTGGATAGGTTTGGTTTTAAGCTTCATATCAAATCTTTACACTTACATGTGCCTGAGTACATCAAAGTACAATGACATGATTGAGAACTGTTAATACTGCATTAAGATTCAAATGAGTTGAAACATACACTAATGAATTCACCAACCAGAGGCAGAGTGTATCTCAAGACTAGAGGGATTTTTCGTGAATTTCGTTAGTTGAGGAGATACAAGCAGGGATATTCCTGTACTGAAACTCTGAAAGTGACCCTGACATAGAAATTAATTAAACCCATGCATAAAACTATACAACAAATTTGCCTGTCACAGCGAATGATGATGTATTGCTTAAAAAATAAATAAATACAAATTTCGTCTCAAAATATTCACAGCAAAGTCCTTAAATGGTTCACTTGACAGTATAGAACAATTTTATTCCAAAGTGAGGACTGTTTCCAATCATTTTATTTCCACGTGGATCGTGGCAAGCATCCGAAGAATTACAGCCACCCTCCCCCCCCCCCCCTTCGATGCACGAGACGCATCCGGTCCTTTCCAGAGACATATTAGTCTATTCTATAAAATCTTCGCATATACACGTATGTTTATCACTCAGCACACCAGATACTGACAATCTTATCCAGACTACTACGCCCTGGACAATTAACCCCAGAACAATATAAGCCCACATAACAACTATACAGCCCGGACAACTACTCCCTGTGACAACTACCCCCTGAGACACTACCCCTAAGACACCCCCGTATAGGACGTACAACTATCTTCTCGGACAACTTTCCCAGCTGAGTCACCTTACTGTCTTAAAACAACAAGTAAAGTTGATCACTTTTTAAGGAGTGAATGTCCAAAACGATTGAATATAGAGTGATTTTTGTGAACTTGAATGATTTTCATTCATTTTGCACTGAGCCCAGGGATCACTTGGGGATTCCTATAGTGATCCCTAGCAGTGTTGTACGACTCGAGACCGGACTCGGACTCGAGTCCGAAAATCCCGGACTCGGACTCAGACTCGGACTCGGAGCCTAAGGACTCGGACTCAGACTCGGACTCGGACACATGGGACTTCGGACTCGGGCCGGAGTCCCAAGTGAGTCCCTATGGGTTTTACTTGGTGGAGCATTTTCCATGCTTTGATGCATTTTTCCACTTGTTTCCACATCATCCTGCATAATTTTCTTACACCTGTCAGGTATCTCCTAGAGCATAGATGTATGATTCTGTATTTAATGAAGTTCTGTGTCTTACAGGACAAGAACGCTAAAAAGAGTGTGCCTCATTTTTAAAATGGTATTTATTCAACAAATAAAGAGAGAACAGCCCTCCCCCGATAACAACCCCCCCCCCCGGACAACTTCCCCCAAGGAAGGACAACTCTCACCTGAGAACTCCCCCGAAGAACAGTTCCCCCTAGAAGCTCGCCTGGGGACGGACCCGGCCCCACCTGAACAATTCCCCATCCGGACAACTCCCACTTGATAACTCCCCGCAAGAACCACGCCCCCTAGGACAACTCTCCCAGGGATGACTCCCACCTGACAACATCCCCAGAGAATAGCTCCCCCCCCCGACAATTTTCCCAAGGAAGGACAACTCCCCAAAGGACAACTCCTCCCAAGTACAACTCCCACCTGATGCGTTACCCAGAAAACAGCCCCCCCCCGAGCAACTAACCCAGAGCAACTCCCCACCCCCGAGGACAACTTCCTGCAAGGACAACTCCCACATTACAACAACCACCAAGACAATTCGCCCGGTGACGACTCCCACTGGACAACTGCCCTGAAGAACAGCTCCCCCTAGAGAACAATTATTCCCCACAGGACAACTCTTTCAAAGGACAACTCCCCATGGACAACTCGCCAGGAAAGACTCCCACATGACAACTCCTCCGAAGGCAACTTTCCCAGTGACGACTGGCATTATGGTATTTTTTCATTGAAATATCCCCTGGAGACAGAAAAATGCCTAAATGGGACACTTTAGCTGAGAATGGGCCAGGAAAGCTCCCCATTGAACAACTCCCCCAAAGGACAACTTTCTCCAAGGACAACTCCCACCTGACTGCTCAGGGGATAACACCCACCTGAAACTCCCCCAAAGAACAGCTCCCCCAAGAATAATTCCCCCTACATCAACTCCCCTCAAAGACAACTCCCCTGGGACGACTCCCACGTGACAACTCCCCTGGGGACAATTCCACTGGAGAACAACTCTCCCTGAGGAATTTAACAAAGTTTGCAGTTTTAAAAAGATATGAATTGTCCTTGCAAGAGACTTGACCTGGGGGAGTTGTCCTCAGTGTGAGTTGTCCTTATGCTTCAATTTCAACCCTTTTTACGAATATGTTGTTGCGTCATGGATACTCCATCTGGCCACCATGTACCAGTACTGGGTAATTGCAGTCTGTCAAACATTTCACTTGTGATTTGTGGTTATAATAACTGGAGCAATCGAGTTAAATCATCAAGTGGATTTCTTTTCAGAGCTAAACAAATACTTGCATTGAAATTCAAATGATGAGTACTATTATTTTTTTCAACGAGTCCAATCTATAGTTGCATTGTTATGTTCATGGTTAAAAATGTGGACAATGATTTTTACTGCATTGTGGCTGTTAATGTTACGAATTGGTTA
>JZLH01S0544003.1:0-14193 GCA_001188425.1 Eucidaris tribuloides
GTAACTACGCCCCCCCCCCCCCCCCCCCCCCCCGCCCCCCGCATTTTGTGTTTTCGGCGGACTGACGTGACCGGAAAAATTTTGGACTTGGATTTGTGGAAAAAATTTTTTCGTCACTACCCCCCCCCCCCCCCCCCCCCCCACTATTTCGTGTTTTCGGCGATTGCGCGTGACGGGAATAATGCGGAACCTGGGTTTTGGCCGCGGGAAACACCCCCCTTGGAAAACCTGCGTACGCCTATGTTTGGGACGTTTATTCTTATACACAATTGCATTGTGTGGTATAAATACGTTAAAGGTATATAGTCGAAGTACGATTTACATTATATAATTTTCTTTGATCGCATCGAATAAGAGCGAGAGGCATTTATTCATGAATTATGCATTTGGTGCAATGACATGGGCCACAATCGAAGTAAGCGCTTTGAAAAGAAAAGGCTGCAATGTTGTTACTCGACCAAACCCGCTACATTTGCATTGTGAGAAATATTTATGTCATATATTTTCATTTCAGTTAAAGAGGGACGGTGTTTCATGTGTCTGACTGTTCACCTTTAAAATAGAAGATACACAGACTGTGACTTCATTCATATGGCTTATTAAAATAACTCGTGAGACAAAGAATATAACGAAATGACTGAAGGAGATAGTACTTTGAATGCATATGACAAAATATATTATAACTAAATATGCAGATAAGGCGATTCTTTTATTTCCTGTACTGTTTCGCCTTTTTCCTCAGATTTTCCCTTAACCGTCGGAGACTAAGTGCGAGTTAACTCGTCGGGGTCTATGGAAAGTGCATGTTAATAGTGAAAGCAAATCAACTCCAACGGTTATTATTCAGGTTTCTATTGTGACGAATAAGTACCATTTGGTGTGCTTATTCGCACAAACTTCACATCTAAATTAGACGACAAATATGAAAATTGTCTGCCAAATAAGCGATAATGATACAAATATTACGGGTAGAAGACATGTTTTAAAGTCATTTCCGGCAACTTGATGAAGATGCGATCTGACGCCAGATGTCACGGCTGTGGAGCGGAAAGATCGCCGTTCCGAAAGGGCGACCAAACGAAGACTATCCGATGACGTACGAAGGTTAGCCGAATATATCAAGTGGAGATCGATGTATAGACTCCACTACCAGTCCATTTCTCATTCTCCAAGCCTACGAGAATCAATGAAGGATGATGATTCAGAATGAAAACAGGCTTGTCGACATTTTCTCCGGCGACAATAATTTCATGCAATAACCCTAAGCCTAAGCCTAGGCCTAAGCACTAAGCCTAACCCTAGCCCTAGCCCTTTTCTGAACTGGACACCCAATGACAACGCTATCCATAACTCTTTGTCTTCTGCGATATTGTCACAGGAGCAACTGTCGTCGGAGCAAATCTCACATCACCCTAAAATATGCTGGCTTCAAGGCTATAGATGTCTTAGAACGTAGTTTTTTCCCCTCATCTTTGACCAGTCAGTGACGTCATGGATCGCCAATAGTATACATGGTATATTAAGTGATTACGTCCAGTGGCACAAAATCACGGCTCGACAATAATCTAAAATCATAGATTAAAGACAGGTTCGCACTCTGATTACCCGCTTAATGCAGAATGTTTTGAAATAAAAATGGGGATAACGAATTATTTTCATTGTATTATTAATCATGCACTTCACTGACAGGTGTAATGGATAACAATCCGTATTAAGTGCTCAATAAACTGCTGTCAATCACTGGGCAATGAGAGCATTAACCACTCACGAAATCTTTGATGCAGTGATAATTTTTCTCACACAAAACATTTACTATAAAACGCAATTTTAGCTATTAACAGGTTCTTTCCAGAAAATGTTGTGCGGGTATAGTATAGAAGTTTTAAGTGCCGTCAATAATCGAGTGCGTATGCATTACAATGATATTTATGTCTACATTACGATGTCTAGCAGAATAAGTGATTACCGCAAAATATACATGGTCACACCAGGATCCATCGCGCAACAGCGTGTAGATCATGGTCTAGATGATGACAATAGGCGAACATTAAAGTGATAGGCTAACATTGTGGAGCATCAATTTAAAAGTTTGACCACCTTTCATATCTGAGCTACATAGTGTTCATACATGTATGGACAAATAAACACCAGAGAATACAAACGTTTGGAAAGTTACACTGCCAATGGCAAGTTATGCATGGATAAACAATTAAAGGCAGTGGATCTCATTTGCAAACATCCCCGCAGATCAGGAAAAGATAATCCATGCCCTTAGGCTATTGATGAAGGGCATGTCTGTGAAATCTGGGGGTCAGTGATTGCCTAGAATTTGAAAAATGTAAAAGAAAAACAATAGCCTTTAGTGTATGTTCTATGGTAGGATTTTTTTCTCGCGAGAAAAAAATTCGAATCTGAGTCTAACGGTCACTATAATTCCACTAAAACTGAGTTTCTAGCTCCTATATTTTGCTAAAGGTTGCCAGATGGCATTTTCTTCTAAATGACATTGTATTTGCACAATGTTAATTTTTAGGCATGCAAAAGATCCCCTGCCTTTAATACTCGGGGCGAGTAGAAAATAGCCTAGGCGTACGCACAGTAAGTCTATGGGAGGAAATGGGCAGGTGAATCCGGTCAACTTACGATTTTCACTTTTTTAAAGCACTAAATAATCATTTTGAAATTTTCAGGGCTTCATTTTTAGACCTTATCAAAGACACTTGGAGCGTGGAGGATTATGTAGCTCGCATTTCTTTAACTGTGGTAAATATTACTAGCCAGTGGCTTTAATGTCCACGCGTCTTTCAATTTCTGCTGCTTATAACCATTTCACATTGTCGTGATGAAAACACATATTCCACCTCGATGTCAAAAACGCTCCAAACTGAGACTGAGTATATTAAGAAAAAAAAATCCGTCCGAATAGATATATTCTTAATCCCCTCGCGGTTCATAAATTTTGCATCTCGTAAATGGTTGCTACGACAACAATGGTGAAACCACGCTTTCGCGGAACTGTTTTGCTGTTGTCATTTTCATCACGTCTGAAAATTGGCTATAAACAACACCACGTTTTGAGTAATTTCCTACATTAAATGTTGGTTTGATATTGTCGTAAAGATTTTAGATATCATAACAGTAGTACTTCTTGAAGAGTAATTAAGGAAGGAATGGAATCTCCACGAAATGGCGCGTGAGTCAATTTACAATTCCAATGCCGTTTGTAATTTTAGGATTACTTTACAAAATGACATTGATTACAACGCAGTGTTTGGCTCATCTTTGAGAATCGTTTCTCTTTATATTTTGGTTTGACTGATTTTAGAATTTGATTGACCCTTTTAACAGACAAAAATTACTGAAATGTTGGTTGTGATTTTGCATACTCTTTAAAACATTTTAATAAGTTTTTTACTTTTTAGGGAGCCCGTTTTCATATGCTTAATTTTACTGAGGGGAGAACAAGGGCAAAGGGAAAGAACAGAGCTGACGAAGGGCAGGAGAAGAGGATAGGATGGGAGAGCATAGTCTGCAGGCACAGACTTTATTTTGGCTCTACAATTTCACAGCGCCTTGAGCCAAGACTAATCTTGTTGGCTAGGGCTTAATAATATTGTGCCACATAAACACAGGGCCTATTGAAGTACTAGTCTGCAGCACAGATTGTTCAGACCCTGATTGGAGTAGCACGACGGACAAGGGTTTGTGCCTGCAAACTAGTAGTCTCGCTCCCAGACCCTGCGACTTAGAAGCAGTGCGGGTGCGAAGCACCCGCACACACGCCCCCTGCGACTTGTCGCACCAGTTTGAGTCAGAGCAGTTGACCGAGGACATAAATACTACAAACGTGGATAACAATATAGGGTGGATTAATCTAAACGTCTGGAAGCCAGACTAGCAAACTAGGGAGAGCAGGGGATCGAGGGAAGGGACAGAAAGGTAAGGGAACGGAAATGAAGGGAAGGGGAGGGCAGGGGAGGGCAGGGGGATAAGGGATGGGATGTTGGTTAAGGGAAGAGATGGAAAAGGGAGAGAACGGAAGGGAAGAGGAGAAGAAGTGGAGTGAGGAGAATGGAAAGAAACGACTTGAGAGAAGGGATGGGAACGGATGGGAAGGGAAGGGGAGCGGAAGGGAAGGGAGGGGGAAGGGGAAGGATGGGAAGGGAAGGGAAGGGGAGCGGAAGGGAAGGGGAAAAGGAGAGGAAGAGGAAGGGGAATGGAAAGAAACAGAAGGGGGGAATGGGATGGGAGGGAATCAAAGGGAAGAGAAGCGAAGAGAGGGAAGGGATGGTAAGGGGAGTGGAAAGGGGAACGAAGTGGAAAGGAATGAAACGGAACGGAAGGAGAGGAAGGGGTGGGACGGGTAGGAAAGGAAAAGAATGGGAATGGAAGGGGAGGGAGTCGACGGTTTCTTCCTTCAACTAATTATTTTCTAAAAATAAATCAGGATATGAACTTCAAACACTAGTATTTACAACACACTTAGCAATGAATAACATCAGAAATATCTTTAGTTGTCATCAAATCCGGGATTTGTCAAGTTGTAGCTGACGCCAATTTAAATATTTTAAAAACTAAAATTTTTTTGCGTTCGCTTGTTGGAGAAGTATGTCGATCAGGATGAAATTGGACGATTTTAGAACAAAAGCGCTCCCATTTCACCTCTGACCTCGATTTATTGTGTGATACAATGCGTATTTGATTAGCCCGAGACGGGAGCCGGCGGAGTGACCACTGTGCTCCCCACACCTTCCCCGGTGTGAGCTGGCTGGAGATGGCATATGATACTGGTAGCACCAGCGGGGATACATCCAATTAACTTCTGATCTTTCAAAGACTTGTGTATGTTTCTATATGCTTCATCTCCCGGTTGCGGTTGGTTTGAAATCTAGATTACTGACGTCGTAATAATAAGTGATGGTGGCGTTTAATTCAAAGTTGAGATATGGAAGGTCGGGTCGAGGAATTGAAATACCGAGAAAAATTATTGGGGTTTGCCTGAGGGAGAGGGAATACTTAATTTGACATTTGTTTTAACAACGTTTTCGCAAAATAATGAAATGGTTAATTTTATTTTAAGGTATAGTGACATTGTGTCAATTTAATTTAGCTGGTCCGGATGTGAGAGATAATAAAACAAAAATATTCTGAGAAACCCCTCTAAGAAACGAACATCTTATTTTAGAAAAGAATTGTAGGCCTATTATCTTCCTAGATTCTGCCATATTTTTCTTAATTTCTCAATAGTTGTGTAGTTTAAGTTCTAGGCACACAGTTTTCAATCTCACTTCAGGCCTATAAAAGTACTTATGTAATATCAGACGATTAACCTACTTCTATGCTGGCATGTGTCAGGCACAAAAGGAATGCAAGGTCATCTACGTATTACACTTAGCTCTCAGCGCCACTGTTCATTGCGGTAAAAAGAGGCTTACATGCACTGTTTAAAAATAGACTAGTACTACTAGTAGAATTTTTGTCACTAAAGAAAAAAATTCAAATCGAAGTCAATGTTTACAACAATTCTAGTAAAACTGTGTTTCTAGCTCCTACACTTTGCTAAAGATTCTAAAATATCATTTTCTTTCCTATACCACTCCAGTGTATTTCCACAAAATTAAATTTTAGACGTACAAAACAGACACCCGACCTTTAGTTCAAATGGGCACTTTATACACTGGTGCTCATAATTATGGAATATGTTGTTGATACTTTAGTTCTTGATCCTATATCATCCAAAATTTTCAAGATAAGTGTTTATTTCACGAAAACGCAGTATGTGAAGCAATTTTTGGATTTCATGAGATGACTAAAGTAAAAACTAAAATACATTTGAGCGCAATAACAATTGTATATTTATTTTTCAAAAAATCCACTAAAAATCATGAAAAAAGTTTTAAATTATAAATAATTTTAAAAAAAACTCAAAGAAATGATAATTTTTTATCTAATGTCAGTTATCATTAAATTAATATCAGAATAGTCTATTATAAGTCTAATAACGCGCGTAACCACCACGTGACTCAACTACAACTCTACATACCGCCATGTTTAAACACAGGTTTTAGTGTCGAGTCGGATGCTACAAAATGCTCAGCATTCCTAACATACTTATATTATACTTGTTTCACGAGGGGTGAGCAAATATTAAAGGTACTGGCTAACATTTACAACAGTTAAAAAAATCTGAGCTACATGATTCCCCATGCTACCAGTGTCTTTGATAAGGTCTAAAAATGAAGCCCTGAAAAAAATTGTATTTCAAAATGATTATTTAGTGCCTTAAAAAAGTGAAAATCGTAAGTTGACCGGATTCACCTGCCCATTTCTTCCCATAGACTTCCTGTGTGTACACCTAGGCTATTTTCTACTCGCCCCGAGTACAAATTGTTTATTCGTGCATAACTTGCCATTGGCAGTGTAACTTTCCAAACTTTTGTATTCTAGGGTGTTTATTTGTCCATTTGAACACTACTATGTAGCTCAGATATCAAAGTTTGACAATTTTTTAAATTGACGCTCCACAATGTTAGTCTATCACTTTAATCCCAGATGTACCTTTCACGGAAAAATGGCAACTTCTAAAAACTTCTAAGATATATAATTATGAGCATGAGTGTACTTACAGATGAGGACTGGCGAATTTAAGTGCACTAAAATTTGAGATGATTGTAATATTTTTCTGCATAATTTGATCTTTCTGGAGAGGTCGTATCTCAGCGGGTGTGACTTCGAGACAGGGGGACCCTCGGGGTCGACCAACCTGTAAAGTGTCTCACATTTGTGATGTCATTGAATCGTGTGAATTCCAAATAAAGTCGTCTGGCTACAATTACCGAGTTGGTGTTATGATTATTCAACCAAATAACGCCGCAAAAAAGATTGGTTTGTTTTTGGCCCAAAGGCTATGTTCATGGGTATACGGATCAGACTGCCTCGGTGGAAGAACTTGGAGGGGACCAGTAGACCAAAATCTCGTGCCGTCAGCAATGTTTTGGTCAGTGACAGCGGCAGTCACAGTTTGCTTTAAGCTGAAACAATTAAAATGTGCAATATTTTTAATCCGAAATTTGTCCCTGGATGATGTTTCGAGATGCAGCTATTCCTGGTGGGCACTACCTCTCTTCAAGGAGAGGACAAGGAGAGGAAGTATTCGATAATGTAGAGGGTGTCCAGTGTTGCAGGATTCACCACTGAACACGCGAAGATGATTCAAGGGAAGCGGAAAGTAGTTTGAAGGCTCAAACCTTTGTCCGTCGTGCTACGCAAATCAGGGTCTGAACAAACTGTGCTGCAGACTAGTACTTCCATAGGCCCTGTGTAATAGCTGCTGCATAAGCCCTATATCCAACAAGATTAGACTTGGCTCAAGGCGCTGTGAAATTGTAGTGCCAAAATAAAGTCTGTGCCTCCAGACTAAGCAGAAAGCTTGGAATCATTTTAGAATTAAGTTGTCCAACCCTCCTTCCCGGAAAGTCTAGTCGTCGCAATTGTTTCTTCCCTGCTCAAAGTGGACTGTTAGAAATCAAACTAACATAAATTTGTTTTAGGCATGATTCTATCGAGTGTCATGGCCATACTTTTATGGAAACTGGTTCAGAATCTATGTGCAGAAAGGTCTCTGCCCTTGGTGAGTACAACAAATCCAAAGGTAGTTGGAAAAGTCGACCAAGATAGATCAGAAGATAGTGGATGAAGCAGAATGAGCAAAGGACGGATGAGGGGAAACAATAAATATGGACAGTAGAAATCATATAGGAAGAGTGGATCAGCGGTGACGGAATGGAATTGGAAGCAGTAGATATACAATGACGTGGACGTTCTGTACGCGAAGCGCGTCTGATTTTCTGAGGTAAAACTAATACATGTATATGGAAGTGCTAACGACTCCACATCTGCAGCACAGTCTAGACTTTCAATATCTGAACAACAAGTTATTCAAATAGGTTCATGTTATACAAACTATACATTTAGCGTTTGTAAAATACCATTAATAAGCAAATAATCAACGTTAATTGGTGAATGATGGGACAAGTTTCGAGGCGATCTGGATGTAGTTATCTTTCCGAAGCAAAGCTGAGGAAAGATAGCGTATACATTCCCCGATACATTCAGATTGCTAAGGAAGTGTTTGTCTCATCGCGTGAAATCCAAAGACATCTGAGATTATTTACATGTAACTGTATACTCTATAGAAATAAAAAGGTATTTATACTCTAATAGAAAGAAAAGTAAAGGTAGATGACATGATTGGGGGTAGTTCTCAACTTGGGCTGAAACTACTCTAGAATCAAGTAAACTATGCAAGGATTCTACTGTGAAAATCTTGTAGTCAAACGTTGACTCATTCTAAAATAACTAACGTCAATATCCCGCGTGGCAGGCAAACCTGTTGTGTGGTTCTCTATGGGTCCTATCATATCGTGCCCCGATAGAATTAATGTTCATGCTTGATTCTCCTTAAGGGAACAAATTAGAGACAAATCCTTCCAGCTGGGAGATCCACTCCAGCTGGTGTATAGTTGGTATATATTTCAACTCATTTAGTTCTTGAGGCATTTTCAAGTGTTCCCAATTATGTCACCATACCTTTTAAAAATGACCAAAAGAAGATATTCATACACTCATGCTCATAATTATGGAATATTTTAGAGAAATTTTTAGAAGTTGCTATTTTTCTGTGAACGGTACAGATTAATATTTGCTCACCCCAGGTGAGACAATATGTATTTCAGGAATGGTGAGCATTTTGTAGCGTCCGACTCGACGCTAAAACTTGTGTATATTCATAGTTGTGGCGGCCGTGGTTGAGTCACGGTTAGACTTGTAACAGACAATTCTGATGTTATTTAATGATAAGATACATTACATGTACATCAAACTTTATCAGTTTTTTTGTGTTTTTAAAATTACTTTAATTTAATACCTTTTCATGATTTTTTGTGGACTTTTTAAAAATAAATATATAATTGTTATTGCGCTCAAACGTATTTTGGTTTTTACTTTAGTCATTTCATGAAATCCAAAAATCGCTTCACATTCTGCGTTTTCGTGAAATAAACACTTGTCTTGAAAATTGTGTACGCTATAGGAGAAATACTCCATATGAGCAATAAAGAAAAGTAACGTTTACTTCAGTACGAAGTAAAACATAAAGTACTGTCACATAGAATGCAACGCACTTTGATTCACGTGTTCTCAAAAAATATTGATAACGCATTGTGCTGTGGACTGAAGATTCAGATCAACAAAATGCAAATGTGTTATCATCATAGAGTACAAAGAACTACAGAACTATACGCTTTATCACATGACTAACTCTTGACCAATCCTACTGCAAGATTCTTAGTACATGTACTGTACATGTAGGCCTATGTGGAAAATAAACCTAACTGTATCGGACCATGGACCTACAACACCATGATCGGACATATACAAAGGGTAATTTCAAGACAGATATCAAATTTCGAAAATGTGTGCAATGTTTATTTAATTGTGCCTGAGGTATTCATATTATGAGTGGACCTGTCAATTTGATATTCCCACTATCCCCAAGTTTCAAAGATACGGAACTTTCCTATTCATCGTCCTATGTCTTTCATTTTTTTTCTGATTTGCATGATTATGTTTACTATAAGCCTTTATGGTTGATATATAAATTATCTCTTTCATTAGTACATTACGACTGATACGATTGATTTCCCCTTTCATATAGAAGATCAGTGAACAAAGAAATACCCGAGTGATTATTGAAAAGTAGGTTATTCTTCAATTATCCTTTCATCGAATAAGGCAAACATAGTCCCTAGGCTATTGGTCGGGTCACGCTACTAACAAAACATGGGGCATATAATGAACCACATGGGGGTATGGTTACCATTTACCTGGACATTGTTCCCTTGGAATACCAGAAGAATTGGATCAAGGCCTAGACCTCTGACCAACTGGTGTCCAATTTCCAAAATGCCAGCTGTATAGTTGTCAGGTTGTTGCCAGTCAGTCCCTACCCCCCCCCCCCCGCTCCCAGTCAGTTGGTCAACTGTGCCGCATGCGCGTTCATAATTTGGAGTCTCAGTTCATGCAGTTCGGTAGTCTGGCTGCCAGACGTAGTGAATGGACCAGTAAAATAAATTTTTATACTCCATTAGCCATTTCTACTCCATTTTTCTACTCGCGGTCGGCCTCTGCTTCGCAGAGGCGGAGTCTGGAATTCAGACTAGCAGTTCGGGAATGTAATCTCCAAAAATGATTGAAATATAGGGGGTCTTTTAGCATTTCTCCCAAGACTCCCAAATCACCTCGGTATACTCTCCCTTCATTGAGGGGCAATTGTGGTAGTTTCTCTTCCAAAACCCTGGGATAGGGGGAGTAATTTTGCTTGTTTCCCTTCCAATAGCCCGTGATAGGGGGAGGGGGGGGGGGTAAAATCATAACCCATTATGGGTATAAGATTCTGGAACAAGCATGGTTGACCACCTGAGGTGGGGGGGGGGGTCAGTCAGTAAGTACTTGGAGGGAAGAAAACAGAAGAATGCAGTTGTTCTCGGTCTACTCGATTCAGGAATATAACAATTTAGTGTTCTTACACAAGTAGATCCTAAGGATCTCTCCCTCTTCGATAATGAAGAGTTTGCGAGCGTGCATGGTGATAGGTCAAACCTTCTCCCTACCCCACCCCTGGTCTTTGTCACTGCCTTTCCCCCACCGTGCCCCATCACCATTGAACATGTTTAAATCTCCCATGAGAACGAGCAATTTCAGCGTCGCATATTTAGTACTTCTAGGATCAAAACATTTACGTTATGTAAAATTGGGATAATTCGCGTTGTTACCTTGAAAGTCTCGCCTATCTCTCTGAAAAATTCGAATAAAATAATCGCAATCAGATGATAAAAAATGGGGTTAAATGTATCATATGGGTAGGGTTGTGGGGTCATAATGGGGTTACTTGATTCGTAGATACTATTGCTTGATTCTTCTTGCTAGGATGGACGATTTTTCATTAGTAACTGTACTTGTACTCCGCGTCACCTTCAATCACATCTAAAAACATTATATTTATGTTTTATTGACTATTAAATGAATATAGGACACAAACATGTATAATGAAATACAAATATATATGACTTGTAAAAGCTACATGAAGATAAAAAGAAAGAAAGAGAAAGTAAGTTTTTTTCTTGGACCTTTCTCATGTTTCGCACACAAACACCTTTCATGAAGTACAAATATACATGATTTGTACAAGTTACATGAAAATATAAAAAGGAAGTTCTTTTCTTGGACATCTCTCGTGTTTCGAACCCGTTCTCCCAATGATTGACTCGGTTATTTTTTTTGACAATTTGTTCTCAAGGATATTGATCAGCTGTTTGGCCTTTGGCAACGTATCCCCCCTCACGTCTTTCCAGACTGTTGTCTGCCCACAATAGATAAGGACCATTTTACGCTTGGAAAGAACAACACCTTACACCAACAACAGAACGAGGTAAAGAAAGCAACCCAAATTACAGAAACAAATATGCAACAATTTGAAACGAAAGTGTTTCGTCTATTCTTCAGGCAAGGATAGTTGAACCTTTTCATGCGTTGCGTTTATTTTATCAAAAGCGCGTAATTGAGATTGTTGGGTAAATCCTTTGCTGTGATAATTATGTTGCCCTAAAAAGCGGTCAAATCAGGACACTTCCTGTTGTATGACAACACTTTCTTTCTCAATTTCTAAAGCGACATGCCTGATATGTTTCTTCTTGTCTGGAGTTTTCGTCAGCGGTGGTCAGGTCGGAGATAAGTTCACTGATCTAGTTTTTAATTTTCGGAGTTACGAAATAGTTTATGTTCCCATGTTGTGTAATGTAAAAGGTCCATGGTAAAGTAGCCGACCATTATTCGTGAATCAGCCACAACTGTCTTCGTATATAGGGGTGGAATCTGGAATTCAGACTACGGTTAAAGGGAGAAGGCGCCAGCAACTAACAGGCATAAGTTAAGAATAAAAATGACATTGTGAGTATTGTGAGAATTATGGTACATGGTGACAAAAACAGCCTAAATAAGGGGTACTGTGTGATACTCACCCTCATCAAGGCCCTGTAAATTAGTTAATTTGTGTTTATTTTCGTCTAAGTTTTACCTTAAGACCAAAACTTGTGCAGAAACAGCTATAGGGGGATGGAGCTTATCAATTTCAAACAGTGCCATACATTACCACGGTGCGGCCTAACACACGTGGCGTGGCATGCAATTGCGCTCAGCATGGTCAGCTCCTGCAGTGCACGTGCAATCTCACTTGGTTGGCAAACTCAAATATTTTCTTAACTTATGCCTGTTAGTTGCTGGCGCGCCGGTTCCCTTTAAGGACAATCCGGGCCCTATCACGGGACTCCCAAAAATCATTTCCTACACTCTATAGCGGCCTAGGATCTCGGGATGCCTATGCTCTGGTGACTATAGCAGCCCCCATGCTGTCTGGCTTCCAGAACGTTTACGATTAATCCACCCCCTATATTGATAAGAAACTGTTATCCTTCGTTTATCTGAACTAAGTCGCAGGTGGGCGTGTGTGCGGGTGCTTCGCACCCGCATTGCTTCTAAGTCGCAGGGTCTGGGAGCGAGACTACCCCCATCCCCATTTCAATTTTCTCGAGCATTCAGTGTGAATTCAACGAAAAGCATCCCCATTTCAGTATTTCCCCCAAGTGAATTTCACCCGAGGAGAGCAGAAAATGAACCCGTTTCCCGACAAAAGTGGTCCACCTGACCCAGCAGGTGAAGGGGGGGGGGGAGCGTTTCACACACTAGGCTACAAGTACAAAATGATTAGCCACATAGATAGGTGACATGGTTAATCAGATGTACAATTCAAAGAAATTATTTCGTTCCTATCCACTACGCCGGCTGCGTGAAACAGTACCAATTCCAACCTCTGCAGGTGAAGATTAGTGTTGCACGACTTCAGCATTTTAGAGAGTCGACTAGTCGCCAACCAATAGTCGCGACTACGACTATTAGTCGACTATCGGTGTTCACCTTCTTAGTGTGTTCATGATTGGTGGTGTGGGGTGCGTGGGTGTCGCAGTCGGAGTCGCAGTGAGTGCAACGCATACGGCAACGCATATGCATGATACCCGGGCATGATAGCATTGCACGATTATAGGCTGATTCAAGTACATTTTGGCAGTTCTGTTTGATTTGCGATCAAAGAGAGATAGGGATTCATTTCTGCCACAAAATAGTAGATAAATGATTGGTAGTTCTGTTCAATTTTTACGTGTCTTATGACTCAACGTTATTTAATTACAAATTAACATGTGATAAAAAGTCGACTATTGCGTTCGATAGTCGTAGTCGCGACTATCTACACATAGTCGCGACTACGACTTTCGCGACTTAGTCGTGCAACACTAGTGAAGATGTGAACTATTGTAACAACTAACGCTGTCTCGATTCCACACCTGAGACTCTTTCTTCTTCTGATGCATTGGGTTCAAAGCGGGTTTAAAACCCGTACGGGGGGGGGGGGAACCGTAGGGCTAGTTCGCAGGCACGACTCTTGTCGTCGGTGATGGTCAGAATCAGGGTTTGAACAGCTGACCGCAGACTAGTACTTCCATATTCCAGTGTTGTAGTTAATCTCGCCACAAGCAGAGAATGACCAAATTATGTCAAATAGCGTATGTTCTAGACTACCCGCAATCATGAATGAACGAATAAACGAACCTGCAACGAAAACCACGCAGGCACGACACTAGTCTAGCAAGGTAGATGACTGACGTTTCTTCTGGAAGCCACACTACACGACTAACCGAAATGCCAGCCGTGATCGGACCCGTGCGACCAAAATTCCCGGGGGGGGGGGGGGTCGCTCTCAGACGGCCTGTATCCCACCCGTGTCCCCAAACAACTCAGAATGCACCCTAAACGGCGTAACCTACATTACCCAATTTGCGACCCTAAATGCGTAACGCTTGAGAAAAGCTACCCTAAACTGCGGGACTCCCATGAAATCCATTCATTCTGATACCCTAAGTGGCGTAAACTGGAATCCATAATTTAATACCCTAAGTGCCTAAACAAGAAATCAACTAACTTTAATTACCCCACCAACTGTCTTTTATCTCAGAAACATTATTGTAAATTGCAGAACCCGAAAAAGTTCAATCAATATTCATTTTATAACTTTTCTTATTAAAT
>JZLH01S0544089.1:0-17271 GCA_001188425.1 Eucidaris tribuloides
GAGTGTTGTAGTTAGTGGTAGTATATGTTACTGTAGTGTTAGTAGTATAAGTGTAGTGTAGTAGTGTTAGTAGTAGTGGTAGTAAGTACTGTAGTGATATTAGTAGTTAATAGTGTGTTACTAGTAAGTAGTGTTAGTAGTTAGTGTGTTAGTACTGTAGTAGATATAGTCGTAATTAGTAGTAGTAGTAAGTAGTAGTGTTATTAGTAGTGGTAGTATGTACTGTGTCAGTTAGTAGTAATGTTAGTAGTTGTGGTGGTGTTGGTAGCAAAGTTGTATGCCAATAATTTCATGCGAGAATTTGAAACGGTTTTATTTTAATTTGCCAAACTTTACGCATGATTGCTCATTAGAGTCAAGTGATTTAAAAAATCACCTACAGATTAATTTGACAATATGCATTTGATTAAACCCTCATGACGTCGTGAAAATAAAATAATGTTGCATTTTACAAGAGATCAGTGGTTGCGCAAACAGGTAGTCGTTCTATGTAGCGCGCATGCGTGAGAGGCAAGAAAATGTCAGGGTGGTGCGTGCCAAACAATGGAAGTGTACACCACGATATACTAGAAGACAGTATGAAAATTTCTGTGATTGGTTCTCTTAATCAATTAAATGGGCGTGCTTGTTATTTTAGAAGAGCATGAGGAGGTACGAGCTCATTAGTGGATTCTGGTTGCAATAAGGCTAGCCATTTTATTGTATGGAGGACCATGTTATAATAGGTTTAAGAAGTCATGTATGCATGTTGTATTTGACGTCACTCATATATTTACATTTTAGGTTTTTTTCTGATTGCACGACACAATGATGCCAGATTTTACTTCATAAAACATCGATTTTAGCCGTATATGTTGCGTGATGATGAGGACTGTATTGCATTTGAGGAAACATAGGCAGAATTAAACTTCATTTTGTCAAAGCTATTCATTGACGCTTCGATGTGGTAATCGTGAAAAATTTGTGTTGACAGTCGATCAGCGAGCGGGTTTGTGCATGCAGTGTGTACGATTGGTGTAATGTTATGGTTACTGTTTTTTTTTTTTTTTTTTTTTCCTTTTTTCCCCTTTTTCTGTTAGATTTACGTGGTGTGTTAGCGAGCGAAACGCGATGGCGACAGATCCAGATCTCGCAGCTTGTCTGTGTCGAAAATCATCAGTTCGGGTATAAGTAGGTCATTTTTATATGCCGCTGTTTAAGCTAATGTACTACTGTAAAAGCAGGGACAACTCCTCGAGTAAGTGAATAGAACATCATTATGAAATAGATATCTGACTCACACGTAGTCAGGTCTCAGGTCGATGTAGTACCCTGCAATTTGCACGCAAGCAGACTGATCAGCCCGGCTCAGTTTAGACTAAAAGTTAAGTAACTAGTTAGCCTAGCTTAGCTAGGCCTCGCATTTTAGGCTTGGGTCAAGTCTAGACGACGGTGTTGCCAGTTTTCTTCGGGGACTTTCTTTTATTTTTTAAGGTATTTTTGACATTTATTAGGTCAGTCCCTGACTACATGTAAATGTCAACTACAAAAATTACAGTGGCGTTAAATGGGGCCCGAAGAAACGGAAGATTCGTCGGTGTAGGGTAGTCTCGTAAGGAAGGGCTGGTTATTTGATTGTTCAGTATGTAGTTTTTTACATAGATCTTAAGCTTAGAACTATTCAATTCTGTTTATTGGGCGTTCATTGCTACTAACTTTCATGGATATTGTTATGTTAAGCAACTAACAATGACTTACGTTAGTTGGGCCTGAAAATCACTGTCTAAGTTTTTATCTATACTCGCACAGTCTGTCCCGGTCCGATCTGTTCATCTATTAGATAGAATACTACAACTTTAGTGTCAAGTCAAGCTTTTAGTCATTTTATTTTCTTTTTTTTTTTTAAATTCCACAGAGAAGAGTAGTCTTGCTATTCTAGTTAGGATCTTTTTCGGAAATCACAATTTGTGCAAAGATGTCATTGTTCTAAGTGTATAGATCTAATGTTTACTAGTCATTATTACTTTTGCGTAGTTTGTTTGGGTCCCAGTCCGGGTGAGTTTAATTTGTTACTATAATGGCTAGAACACGACAGGATTTGAAGTAAAGTTAGATCTATGTTAGATCAGTGTTCGATTGTAATCTGTTAATCTAACGTATAGACTGACTGGCAGTAAACTTTCATAATTGCTGTGGAAGGCTATCAAGGCTAGACTGAAAATACGCCCGTTTGCGGAGATTTTTCAACATTTTCTGATATTCTTGCTGCCTGATAGTATCGTGTGCCAGCGTAGTCTCAGCGGACATATCTCGACGATAAGACGCATTTTTGGTCTAGTCAAGGGGCTAAGTTCAGTACTGTCTGCTAGTGTAGCGAATCCAGTCGGACTCCAGTCCAAGCCGGACTTGAAGTCAAATCCACAGACTCGCGGCTCGTAGAACCAGGAAAATCATCGGTTCAGACATGCTGACCGGACTGAATCTAGAGACGGACTCGCGATTCAGATCTACTTAATGATACTAGTAAGGTAGCACTTTGAATGCCCAAAGGTTTGTTGTGAAGCTATAAAACAAGCAGATCTAGCATTTTAGGGAGACGTAGGTTCATATGAGGTTTAAACTACAGAAAATTCGTTCTTCTTTTTGTTTTTTTTTCGTGCTTTGGTTCTATTACGACGTGACGATAGATTAATGATCTTCTTGTAAATTAAGTGATAAAGTTTCCTCAAATCAAACTTTATGTGACGTGTGGAATAAATTTATGAGTCCTAACTAGGTACCTGTACGTTTCTACTAATCCTGTTCCATCAAACAAAAATTTGTACAGGCAAGCGATGTCTGAGATACGACCGACAGAGATTACGGTACGACATTGAAAACGCAGCGAATCGACAGCCCAAAAAAAGGCAAATCACGTCAATAGTCATGTTCCGATCACGGAACGGCATATTAGTTTCAGATCTGTATTACGTCCGCATTACAAGGAAAAAAGGGTGAAATTATATTTGGTCAGAATTATGCTAAAAACTGTAATTTGTGTGTTTACATAGTGGTTCAGGTATGCCGATGAATGCGCGCGAGCGACGGGTGAGGTTGCGCGATTCGAGTTGCTTAAGCTTGTATGCCAAGAGACTGCTTTTCTACATATTCGATGCTATCCTGATAAATGTGTTTTAAACATAAAAAAACTCTTGACTGTATTTCTTTTTGTGTGATGATGGTTTATTGGTAAGCCTTCTTTGTGAATGATTATTTTTGTTGTTTCCCTGGTCGGACTTGGCATTCCAATGCACTACAGTCCATTTCGGTTCATACAGACTATTTATGTTCAGCAATGCATAGTTATTATGGTAATTGTTCATGAATAATTCATCAAATTCCTCTATTTGGATGTATGTGCTATTTCGTTAATGAGCAAGCGAGTACCATCAGGCCGTTCATTTGATAACCAATAAATGGCGGAGTTTTCTTGGTTCTCCTAGGATATTTGTGGTACGACATGTTTAGCGCATCTAGTTGTAAAGCCATATAATTACCTTGGGTGTAGTTGTAATCATAATCAAATTCGTTTGCGTTTTGCTAGTATACAGAAAATTTGATGATTAAAAAAATCAGTTTTACAAAAGAATTAACAAATTATTCAATATTAATACGTTAAATGAAAACAAAATAATAGTTAAATTAAATTGGTAAAAGCCAAAATGTCACATGTTTTCTCAGCATCGATTTATTATTTATATTATTCTTTGTAGTTGTAGTAGTTGTAGACAGTTAGTAGATAGCACTAGTAGTAATAAGTAGCAAGAAGTATAGTAGCGTAGCAGTAGAAGTAGTTTATTTAAGGTATTGGACTATACATTTACCAAGTTTAAAAAAAATTCTGAAGCTAACATGGATTCCCATGTACCTTGTCTTGATAAGGTCTAAAAATAACGCCCCTAAAAAAATGTAGTTTCAAAATGATTTTTATTTAGTGCTTTAAAAGTTGAAAATCGTAAGTTGATCGGATTCGAACCTGCCATTTTTTTCCACGATTATCTGTGTGTACACACGGAAACCTGACCTTTATTTTAGTTGTGGGTGTAACCTAGGCTATTTAAACTCGCCCGATGTTTTGTTTATTTCATGATATAAACTTGCATTGGTCAGTGTAATTTCAACTTTTTTAATTACTACGGTGTTATATTTGTCATATGACACTAATATGCTGCGCAGAGACGGCCTAAACTCCACTGGTGGAGGAGATCGCTGCTATACGCTGGAGGCATTGGCCATTTGCATGATGACATCTTTGACAACAGGATCTGGGAACTGATGTGGTTTTCTGTAACTCTGAAAGCAAGTGGTGTTTGGTGTGTGTAAGACCTTCGGTGCAACAGTGATTATCAACTATCTTTATTCCAAAACTTTGCGAAACTCTCCGAATTTGTGCAGAACTCATAGTTATGCTTGGAGATTTTAACGTCCATCATCAAGGCTGGGCTTGGCAGTCGGGCAACGATGCGAGGAGCGGGACATGAATGTTGCAACGCCTTAGGTCAATTTCATGTTGTCGGGAGCCCACACGTGGACAGACCTTGATCTTGGTTACTGATCTAGTGCTCGGCATACACACAAGACTTGGTTTAAATCGACCATAATCCCATTTTTGTAAGCTGGATGTACACTTTTCATTAGACAAGCCATAACCAGGTAAAGATGGCTGTATGAAAAGGCCGTATTACTGGGAGATGAGAGGTTTCCTTGCATTCTGCCGATTGGTCTTCTGCTTCGCACTTACAGACAGAAGAGAGCTGTAGTAACGTCACTATATCATTCAGCGCATGGAATGTACATACCATCAAGCTGTGTGGTCAAGAGAGACTGGTTGACAAGGCTTGGTTCGACAAACTGCAAACGAGCAGCCAACCAGAAAGCGGCCGTATCTTATGGGAAATTAAGTTAGATATACAAAGAAACAAAGACAATTCCAGTGCAGGAAAGAGTACACGTGCTGAAAAGTTCGCCTAAAGAACTTCGCAATAGTTAAAAGGAACTCTCGATGGCGTCTCAGCAGCAAGGATTGGTGGAACACTGTTAATACCCACCAATCTCTGGCAACTACAGAGCGATTTCCTGTGCTGAAAGATCACATCAGTCTAACATCAGAAAAGATGAAGGCTTGAGAGGAAGTTCTGTGGAGATGTTGCAGGAATGCAAGATCAGCGATGCAGATGACAGACACCAGAGCTTAGCCTTTCACTTCTCCTGGAAAATGTTCCTTTAGGGCCAGAACACATCAACAAGCTTCTTAATCTTGACAACCTGATAAAGTTACAGGTCAGATGAAATTCCTGCCAGGGTCCTGAAATGTTGCAGGCAGAGCTTGGCTCACCATCAGCCCTTCCTGTTTAAACTTTTGTTATTTTACAAGGAGTGTTCAGTCAATGGAAGACAGGCAACTGTCATCCCATTCACAAGAGAGACTCAAGTCAAAACCATTCTATGTACAGACAATTTCCTTTCATGCATAATGGCAAGGTAAATGGAAGCAGCTGTAACATAACAAATTAGAAGTACTTCCTCGATAATTAACTGTATCAAGCAGCAGTTCGGATTCAGGACCTCTGCACAGCACAGCTGACTTCTCATACTACCCAGAAATGGTCGAATGCTTGGACTTGGTGGGCAGAGGTGTGTGTGATTGCATGGACATCAAGCGGTGATTTGCAAAGTCTGCGCATAATGTTTATGCTCAACTCACAATGAAGGGGGTGTCTGGTAAGCTACTTGCATGGATTCCAGGAGCTATTAACAACAGATCCATCGTTTGTATTATTCTGGCAGGACATCCATTCTCTCCTCAATGCAATCAGGTCACAGGGGTCCACTTCTGGGCCCATTTGTTCTCAGTTTTCATTGATCTTGGGACGAATGCGAAAAACACTTTTCCTGTCGCAGATGATTTACCTTGTTTATTGTGAAAATCCATCACTGATGATCAGCTGCACCAAGTCGCTAGCTCATCTAGGGATTCTTGTAGTATGGAATACTGGGCAAACATGGAAATGCATTTAGCATAAAAATTGCAGTCAATGGGCTATCTCAAGAAAAAAGGAAGCAACACGGTTAGATCTCATGTTTGACATACAAAATTAGCAGAAGGAAAGAGGTTGGAAATCCTGGGGTTCACCTTTGACAAGAGATGACTGAAAAAGCTATTTCAGCTCCGTCCAGGGCAGGACAAGGTTGGTGCCCTGAAAAGTTTCTTGTAAACCTTAAACATTCAGGGCAGAAGCAATGTCTACAAGCTCAGGTGCGCAGTGTGATGGTAATAGCCTCATTTCTGGATGAGTGCCAGCGCCTCCCTCTTTGTTACTTGAACTCCATTCAGAGAAGCACTACGCATTCTAGGCCACAAACAAAAGAAGAAGCTTGACTCCAATTAAAATCTCCTCTCCAACTAGACGCCAGTAGATGCTGTGAAGCCTGTACAAGATGGATACAAAATTGCCTACAGACCTCAAAGCGTGCTTCTGCCATTCAAACCAGAGAGCTACGTGCTTTAGCCAATCAATGCTCGTCCATGCGTTGTGATACCAACCTCCAGACGCTCTCTACAGCAGGACTTATCTCTGCGGTACTGTGTGATAGTACCGGATGTAGTTGGAGATATTTTAGACGGGGTGCACTCTTCAAAGCAGAGTCATAGCATTCTTAAATATCATTTAACTTCTTTGTTACAACCTTCACTCTAGTACTAAGCTGCTGTGAACAAGTTGGCCATGTAGTCTCTGTTATAGTGTCTCTGCTATAGCCAGAAACTGACTCTACTGTCAACTCTCCATGGGGTATTGTTCACTTTAGCATGTTATATCAAAAAAAAAAAAAAATTGCAGTTCAGATATCAAAATTTTACAATTTTTTTAAATTGAAGCTCCACAATGTTAGCCTATTACTTTAAGAGAGTAGTTTACAATCATTTTGATTGATACAATTTTAAAAACATCCTGTTATCATTGAAATACTATTTCTTATTCTCATAACTGATAGGCCTATACAAGCAAATTAAAAAAAAAAATCGCTCACAGCTTATTTTGAGCAATTCATTTGATAAAACATGTGCAAATGCAAAACATGTCAGTTGCACAATCAATTTTGTCCGATTCTGTGCGAGATTTTGTTTGTTCTTTTTTCTTTTATTTGTTTGTTTTTTCCTGTTTCATTACGTATGCTATTATATATTTTGAGAATAAAAAGATGATCAAATACTTTCATTACATATCTGCAACGACTTTTTTAGCTTTCAAATCTCCCGCATCTTTTGAGACCATAATTTGGAACGCCCAGGTGTGAAGTGAAGTATAATTTGTTGACATGCATGCCGAACCAAAAATTGCTCAAAAACGTGACTTCAAATAATCATACGAAATCATAAATGTATGAATGATTTTGCTACAACCGTTTCAAATTACTAGTAATTGATTTTATGATCGACTAATTTCCTCGAAACAAAAACTATTAATCACAATCAAAAGGTCGAAATGCATTACGTAAGATTAAAAAACAACAACAACAATAATATACGTAGTAAACCCGGGATAGGAAATTAATTTTGATATCGCAGTTTCTTGTTTTTTCAAATGCATTTGTTAAGAATACAAAATAGTCTCTCAACCAAACAGTAGTATATTTTGAGCTTTATTTAGTGATTCATTTGGAGTAAAAAGTCTTCTTTTATGCATAAATTTTGCATAAATAAGCAGGATCAAATCCCGGATTAAATAACAATTTATTGCCGATAACCAATAGTGTGTCACAAAAACTCTGCTATAACAACTCTGGATATTCTGAGTTCATCACTTTACCACTTTATTGAGCAATACACTTGCCATAAATGAATGCCTTCCACACAAAATGCACGTGGGGCCACCAGCCGAGTATTCACGCACATGCCGCCGTACCGAGCCGCGAGGCTGGCTAGCTAGCTAATTGTGCCGTACGGTAGTTCTGCAGTGTGCGTGACACCTTTGTTGCCGTAGAGTTATTGTGATGCTGCGTGTAAAGACTCCGAATTTACCATGCCAAGTGACAAATTTCGCCAGCGGAATCCGAAAAACAGGCAAACCAAATATCAACTTGTCTTTGACGAGGAAAGCCGAAAGTAAGTTTGATCTTTTGATTATGTTTTATGAGTAATTAGATCTCGTAGAGTCTGCTCACATGACACAAAATTGCAAAACACGGTACCGGTACGGCATTTAAGTATGATAAAAGTGTAGTAAAAAGTCGGTGGCATATTGATAAAAATAAATTGGAAATACAGCAAAAAATACTGGATATATTCATAATTATATCGGTCATTATCTTTAACTATCGCTCCTTATACATGCATTTTCCATGTGCACAAAATGAGGAGAAAAATTTGGATTTTTTTTCTCACGATTTCTTTACAGTTCACAGTCCCAACTCAATCACTTGGTAGAGTTTCGTATGCATTCGCGCATGAATGAACTTGCATAAGGTGATCATGCACATTGTTGCTTGTACGAGTATCGAGGCAAGTGAATTCATGTGAGTGGACAATGCAATTTGTTGATGACTGACGAACAGTGTTGGGTGTCTCGAGACAGTGTTTGTGTGTCTCGTCTCGGTCTCGGACACTATAATGTCTTGGTCTCGACAGGAATTGTCTCGGTCTCGTAGGCCAAGACATCGACATGACAAGACATTAAAAAACAGCTCTATTTTAACGAATAACTAGTGTCTCGTTTAATGTCTCGAGCAGTAGTGTCTCGGTCTCGAAGGTATTGTCTCGGTCTCGCCTCGGCTGATTCTGAAAACAAGTGTCTCTGTCTCGCGTCTCGATCTCAAACGCTAATTGTCTCGGTCTCGTCTCGGCTGAAACTGTCTCGGACCCAACACTGCTGACGAATCATGTTTACAAGATTTATCTGACTCAAACACTCCTGCTTTGAGGCAAATTTTCTAAGTACATCTTTGATAATTTAAGTTTTACAAAATGTTTAATCATTTTCCACATTTTCAGGGAATTTCTGACTGGTTTTCAGAGCAAGAAGAAGGCAAGGAAGAAGCTTGCACAAGAACAAGCCGAAGAAAAACGAAGAGAAGAGCGAAGAAATGAGAGACAGCAGAGGAGAGAGGCACTTGAAGAGGAGTTGAAGAATATCAGACTTCCAGGTGTAGTACTAGTAGAAATATTAAAAATTGCCCTAATATCCAAATATTAAAGGCAGAGGATCTCATTTGCAAACATCCCCGAAGGCGAAGACCAGGAAAAGATCGGAAAAGATAACTCATGCCCTTGCCTTAGGCTATGATGAAGGGCATGTCTGTGAAATCTGGGGGTCAGTAATTGCCTAGATTGTGAAAAATGCAAAAAAAAACCCAATAAAGTTAGCCGTTTAGTGTACGTTCTATGGTAGGATTTTTTTTCTCGCGAGAAAAAATTCAAATCAGAGTCTAGCAGTCAATATAATTCCACTAAAACTGAGTTTCTAGCTCTAGTCCTATACATGTATTTTGCTAAAGGTTCCCAGATGGCATTTTCTTCTAAATGCCAGTGTATTCACACAATGTTAATTTTTAGGCATGCAAAAGAGATGCCCTGCCTTTAATGTTCTTGACCACTGACAACCCCACCCCCCCCCCAAAAAAAAGGTTTTGGGGGTCTAAACTATTTTAGGTTGTTAACTTCAGTGGGCAACTGTGGTCTATTCTATCAGTAGATCTAGATCTGATGAAGTAAAACACATGCTGAAGTTAGCAACCTTAAAATAATTAAGAGCTCTATTATATAACCTATGATTGCCAAAACATACATGGTGTGATAATTTGTGATTTAAAGGAAATTGAACAGTATTAACTAGAAATGACAGTCATTTATGATCCATACGCCAGGGAAAAAATAGAAATTTTCTTTTCGGGGGCTACTTTTCCTGTTTCAGTGCTTTTCAGATATTCTTTTGTGTTGAACCTTATGGCAATTTACAGGGGCTCTTTTACACATTTTTGGGGCTCTTTTGCCATATCGGGGGCAAAATCACCATGTGCCCCCTTGTATTTTTTTTCCCTGCCATATGCGATAGTTTTATGTAATTTACCTGCAGCAGTACTACAGTAATAACGTAAATCAGGAGGAGAGATTTCATGTCAGGAGTTGTGGGGGGGGGGGGGACGAAAGCACCGAAGGCGAAATGATAATACCCTTGCATGGGGAAAAAATTGCTTCGAGGATGCATGTTGTTTACAAAAACAGACATTTTGACTTTGAAATCTCCCTCACCCGCATTAATAAAGTTAAATAATCTATTTTTGTTACATTTACCTTTTGAATAGGTTTGCAGATAACAAAATCTATCAAGAATATTTTTTGAAAAATAGAAAAAATATTAATTTTTGAAAATCCAGGGGGATGATCCCCCCAGAAAAAATCAAGGGGGGGGGTCCCCCCCCCCCCAGTCATCGCTGCCAATGATGTAAATAGAAGTACTACGCGTGGCAGATACTGTCTGTTTCATGTAGACTTCTTTGTTTTGTTGATCGCATCATTGCAACTTGTTAAGACAAGTTGCAAACTATGAAAATTGATTTGAATTACAGTAAATGTAATGTTTGACTGAAATAGAATTTTCCTTGTTAGTGCCTGTGCCAGTAGGGTTGTTGATCCTTCTCATATTCTGAAAATTGCGCATAGTTATTTGTTTCACCTAAATATTTTAATACAGTACTTTTATTTTATTTCTAACTTCGAGACAGTTGACAGAAACTTCCACCACAACAGATCTGTAAACACATTATTTCAGTCTTGTTTTTTGTATGTCATATGTGTTTGTAATGATTTTCATTTATTGTTTTCTCCTTTTCAGATCTCCAGAAAGAAGTGGCCACAGATAAAGAGCCCGTAATCTTCAATCATCCTGAACACACAGTTACCATCACATCTGTTACAAATATAGACCTCGTCAAAGAACATGGGGGTATTGGAGAGAACAGAGTAAGTGCAAAAGTTTTGTTTCATTTGTTTTGTTTGATTAGTTTCTGCATTTTTTTTTCAAAATGTGTAAAATAAATTACTGTTTTTACTACAAAATGTACACAATAACAAAACTTTTTTTCAAAGTGATTTTAAATAACATAGAAGTAATCAACATTAACCAATGAATATGTGTGGCATTACACAAAGGAAAAGTGATGTAATAATTCTTGTACACCTAATGTGTATAATAGCTATTTTTTATTACTGTATGTTGGCCCCCTATATTTTTATGGAAATAATTTCAGGGACTGTCACCACAAGTCTGCGACAAACCCTGGTAAATGATTTGTGCAAGATTTATATAATTGTAAAGTATGTATTTTAGCCCTGCATTATTTACTGGACAATACTGGTTTACTTATTTTGTTTCTTTACTCATTGTTAAGTTTGTATTATGTTGTTTGGTTTGTTTCAGGTGGACTGTGGTGAGGTGGATGACAAGATGACTGATGATGATTATGGTGGTGACGATGATGGCAGTGGTGATGGTGAAAATAGCCATGATGAGGAGGAGGAGGAGGCGGAGGAGGATGGTGACAAGGGCAATGGAGACAATGCCAAAGAAGCTACCAGCAAGCGAAAGTAAGTAATGCTGTGAATGGGGTAAAGATCTGTCCAGTTGTGAGAACATAACGTGCCCCATACCTAGGGGGGGGGGGGGCTTCTAGAGCACAACAAAAGATGATAAAACTAGATTTTAATTCGTCTCTAAGACGAATTGGTGATCCGCGGAACCGCTCCGATCAGTAAATTTAAAGAAAATGTGAAAAACAATGTATATTATCATTGCATGATGACGTATGTCCTTCTTCACCTGAAATTGTCTAATAAACATTAGCTGAAAATTCGACGTGCGCGTACGCGTTCGTCGCGACGTGCGGACGGTTGTGATTAGCACCAATGATGACTTTTGACCTCAAGTTACTGTGTACCAAAATGTGTTGTCTTTAATCCACCCCATTCATGAGATATGTGCAAAATATGTTTTTCCTTAGTGACGTCACAGATGACGTCACAAGTATTCTGCATGCAAAGTAGTGTCTGAACTGTTAATTACGGATCATAGGCTATCAGAGTGAGCAATAAAGGTAGGGGTCATTGTTTATTAAAGAGAAAAATGACTGATTTAAAAATTAATTTCAAACGTACGCGTACGAGTTCGTCGTGACGCCCGCACGCATATGAGAAGGACGCACGATGACCTTTGACCTGAAGTTACTGTGTACCAAGTTTGGTGATGTTACTCGACTCCAGTCATGAGATATGCCCGAAATACGATTTTTCTTTGTGACGTCATAGATGACGTCACAACACTTTGGCATAGAAAGCGATGCCTGAAATGTTATCTACGCATAACACTCTATCAGAATAAGTAATAAAATGAAGGGGTCACCGTTAATTCTAGAGAGTTCTGAGCGATTTAAAAATGCCCATTATTCACTACGCGCGCAATGCGCGCGCATTTACGGTTTTTGGACCTGTAAGCGATACTTTGGGTCCTAGTGGTCGGGAAAGGGTTCTAATCGATGGAGAATTCAGTCAGAAATCCAAATCCATTGAAAAAACGACGATATTCGGTCAGGAAAGGCGGATGCGCCTGCGGAAAAAAACGCCGCGCGTACGCGCCGCACAGCTAATGCTCAAATGACCTGAAACGTATGCTACTGTTAATAAGAAGTCATTTGGAGCACTCTTAAAACTTTGTAAAATTTTTGACGCGCCCGTACAAGCCCATCGTCGACGCGCGCCGCGCACGTGATTAGGTCCAAAAGTTGGACACCTTGACCTAAACTTAACCTTGTGCAAGATGCCGGTTGTTTTATTCCACTGGCCACCGGTTGAAGATATTGCACAAAGTCGTTAGGCTGGGACTAGCTTTTGGCGTTATAGACGCTCATTGCTTGACGTCACAGACATTGTTAGGAGGACATTCTGTAGGTATTGACATGGGACATAACTATGCCAAGTTACAAGATGATTGACGATGTTGTTCTTGAGATATCTGATGCACAAGAATGACCAGAAAGAAACACGAATAAAGAAGAAAAAAATTCTGACGAAATCTATGGTGATCCGCGGATACGCGGATCACCAATAACCCAGGTTTACAGCTGTTCCTGAACTAAAGAAATATATGATTAATGAAGATACTCATCTTTTGTTATACTCTTGGAAGCCCCCCAGCTATGGCGGATGAAGCAATGTCTTGTTGTCAAAACAGAACAGGTCTAAAGGGTTGTTATTCAAAAAAATTGTCTGGGGAAAAAATTCTTGCCGATATTGTCAATTGCCAATTATAATTAAAGGCAGGGGATCTCTTTTGCATGCCTAAAAAATAACATTGTTTAGATACAATGGCATTTAGAAGAAAATTCCATCTGGGAACCTTTAGCAAAATATAGGAGCTAGAAACTCACTTTTAGTGGAATTGTAATGACCGTTAGACTCTGATTTGAATTTTTTCTCACGAGAGAAAAATTCCTACCATAGAATGAACACTAAAGTGACTAAACGGCTATTGTTTTTCTTTCACATTTTTCAAATTCTAGATAATTAATGACACCCAAATTTCACAGACATGCTCTTCATTAATAGCCTAAGGGCATTGGTTATTTTTTCCTGGTCTGCGGGCATGTTTGCAAATGAGATCCACTGCCATTAAGGCTGTGCAAACCATCAGCAAAGAAGCACAAATCAATAGACTGATGTGCACTAGTCATGGCCATACAGGGCCACAGTACTTCCAGAGCCCACAAACACTTCATGTTCATGCTGCTCCAGCCTGCTAGCTAGATGATTATGCATTTGATGTGCTTTGCAAGTTTTCAGATTCCACTCGGTGTGATCAGGGATCAACCACTTGTAAAAAAAAAGTGGAAATATAAACCCATGTTACCTTTTAATCAATGGAAATTTACCAGTGCACCTCATTAGAATTGAATAGGGTCTTTGTAGGGATGATGCTTTCAGAACATTATCTTAAAAACTGTGATTTTTCTCATGACTGTCGTACTACTGCAAAAACGTGAGGTATGTTTCTGTCGTAACAGATTTGACCCTAACCCTATTCCTTCTGATTGCAATGCAATGAGCGTGCAAATAAAGGCTACAGCCTTCAACCCGTTATCTACAGAAACCAGGCATGCCATGTACATGCGACTTCCCGTTATAACAAAGTCCTCAGGACTGACAGTTTTCTTCTTTTTATGCCTCAGCAACGAAGTTGCCGGAGGCATTATGTTTTTGGGTTGTCCGTCCGTTACCGGTTCTCGTTACCGCGATAACTTAAGAACCACTGATCAGATTTTGATTTAACTAGGACCAAGTATGTACTATGGGGCAACAATGAACTGATTAGATTTTGGAGCTCAAAGGTCACCAGGCCTAAAAGATGTCTGATTTGGGCTCGTTACCGCGATAACTTGAGAACGGCTGATCGGATTTTGATGTAAGTTGGGTGAAGTATGTATTATGATGCAACAATGAACTGATCAGATTTTGGTATTGAAAGGTCAAAGGTCAAAGTTCACAGGGCCTAAAACGCGTCTGATTTGGGCTCATTACCACGATAACTTAAAAACCGCTGGTCAGATTGTGATGTAACTACATGTAGGACCAAATATGTAGTATGGGGCAACAATGAACTGATTAGATATCAATTTGGAGCTCAAAGGTCAAAGGTCACCGGGCCTAAAATATGTCTGATTTGGGCTCGTTACCGCGGTAACTTGAGAACGGCCGATCGGATTTTGATGTAAGTTGGGTGAAGTATGTATTATGATGCAACAATAAACTGATTAGATTTTGGTGGTGAAAGGTCAAAGGTCACAAGGCTCCATACTTGGTGTCTTTACCGTGATAACATGAGAACGGCTTATCGGATATTGATGTAACTTGGGTGAAGTAAGTGTTATGAGGCACCAATGAACTGATCATATTTTGGGGTTGAAAGGTCAAAGGTCACGAGGCCCCATACTTAATATCTTTACCACGATAACTTGAGAACGCTTTGTCGGATATTGATGTAACTTGGGTGAAGTGTGTATTATGGGGCATTGATGAGATTTAAGAGTTGAACGGTCAAAGGTCACGATGCCCCGAACATTTCAAGTTTGGAATTGCACGGGGGTGCGGAGGCATACCCCATGGGCTGCGCGCAGCCGAATTGCTCTAGTTTGAATCAAAATTTTGTTATAACTGAATAGTAAAAGTAACAATTTGGGGACATGCATTTCTACTTCATTGTAATGGGAATTTTGTTATAACCATGTTCATATAACGGGAGTGCACTGTATTATCTCTATGAGAATTTATAAATCTCTGAAGAAACTGGTAAATGAAATCAAGATCCAAGGCGTTTAAAGCAAAGCAAACATTATTTGATTTGCCCTATCACAAAATGTCAATGATTTCTTACAAGTTCAACTTGTAATATTTTGTTTGTCTCCATCTTGTTTGCATTCATTTTCCAGTGCTATCATGGACAAAAAGAGATGGCTAAAGAAGAAGCAAGCTATGCGGAGGAAAAAAGGCCTCTCAACAAATAGCCTCAAGCGGATGAAAAGTATGAAGAAGAAAACAGTTGCAAAGTTTCTAAGAAAAAGGAGCAACAGGCGGCCCAAACGGTGACAAACATTAGATATTCTGCAAGGATAGCAAATTGCAGCTATGAACTTGTGGCTATATGAACTCATTCAGGTCATTTTATCTCATTGGAGAGATTTTATGTTGACTAACAAGGGACAATTCTGTATCGAAAATTGTGACATTTTTGTGATTTTTCAGTCTCCTGACTCCTGAGAAAACTGAGAAAATTTTTTTAAACATCTTTTGTGATCATTTTATAGTACTGTGCCCTCTGGACGGTAATATAAACCAGTGATCAGCATAGCGAGTTCTCGTTTCCCACTGAAATAGACAAAAACAGTGCAGGTTGTGTAGGACTAAGAGATGTCCTGTACAACACACAACTTTTTCCCTTCTATTTTGTTATGAAATTATTAATTACTCCAGATCTCAGATGTCTAATTTTTATTACTGTGCTGTGCTAGTATTATAGCATGACTATAAAATGAACCTGTATTCCTCATTTATTTGGACAGGATGTTGACAAATGCTGTGAAAAAATGCTCAAATTTTCAAGTAAATAATGTAATTGCCCAAGGTATTGGAAAATGGTTTGGCTGCAAATATTTGAGAACCAGTAAGTTTTCAGATTTTCATATCAAAAATATGATATTTGTCTGAAAGGACACCCACAGCTAACAGAATAAGTACCAGAACTCAGGGGCATCAATCCGTTTTTCCGATTGGGGAGGCAAAAGTGGGAAAGATGTAAACAAATTTTGGCGCGCAGAGCGCTCCAAATTGCGACTTAATTTTACACGCAAAATTGAAAATTGCGTATGTTTAATAGTATTTTATGCTAAGTTAAATGCTTTTGTAGTACTTTCCAATGTTTTCTAAACGTATCCCTGCATTGCATATATGAATTTTTCAGGTTGTCAAAATTATTGGGGGGGGGGGCAGATTGATATGTTTGCTCCCCAAATATTTTCATTGGGGTGGCGACTGCCCCCCTTGTCACCCCAGGATCAATGCCCCTCCCAGAACACATTATACATTCATGCCCTCTAGTAGCAAAAGAAGAAAAAAAAAACTGCTTTGCAGACTCGTCCGTAAATTAGTGCTAAACTAATATTTTATGTTCTGTTTGGATAAAAAGTTTTTAAATAAAATTTATTTAATACAGTCTATCTCTTCTTCTTTACTTCCTACTTTCTTTCTTTTTATGTTATTGAACTGGGTCTGCCCCACTTGTGAGAAAGGTTCCATTCCAACAATTATGAATAGAATACACTCTATCATAAGTGAAACAATGTGATCATGAAATCACAAATATAACAGAACTTTTTGAATATCGCGCCTTTAAACATGTACAAATGAGATCACGGAAATGAACAAGTCGGCAAATTGAGTGTATACCAGGCAAAATAAGTATGATGCACTCTTACATTGAGGAGAATTCTCGACCCCCCCCCCCCCCAAAAAAAAAAATGACAAAAGGGCATAACTGACATTTTGGTGTTTTGGAGATATTGAGCAAAATGTATTTTGTTCAACACGTAAAGCCCTATTCAGTGTCATTTTAACATGAGGATTATGAAACAAAGGGACACTTCTAATTAATATTTTTTTGTTCTACATGTTTAACATGATGTACTGTGTCCCCTACACTATATAACTCAATTTTA
>JZLH01S0544147.1:22261-45380 GCA_001188425.1 Eucidaris tribuloides
ACATGTATGTTGGTTACAATTAGTCATTACTTACAAAATTCATATTTCCAAACACCCTTTATGCATTTAGAAGGTCTGTAAAATGTACTTCAACTTTGCTGTAGGACATTTTTCTTTAAAACGTTGTTGTGTAAAGTTATTGCTAGTTGAAGTCAGTTAGTTATTTCCTTTCCCGATACTGAGCGCTCTTTGAAAAAAACTCCGCACGCACGGGATTCAGGGTCCCGCGCACAAAGAGTTAAGTGATATGTTTGCAAATATATGATTTTATGCATATATCTGCATAATTAATTATAAACACACAATGAATATTTTCAAACATTTTATTATGCAATTTCATAGTTTACATGAGACTCTATGTGCGTGCAAAATTTTGCACTAATGGCACGATCTGCGGCCGAGATCTCAAAGGCCCCCCCCCCCCTAGATTTCTTAGGCATCAAAATAGCCTAGTCTTTTTACGGTTAATACCTCAACTGACAACATACCATCTTTATTGGCTCCAGTTTGCTCTGCTACTTTCAGGAAGACCTCTTCCAATGTTGTATCCATCAAGCCATACGAAGATATCAGCAGTTTGTCCTTCTTCTGCTCCAAGGCCGTGAAGAGCTTCGGAAAGTGCCCGCAGCTCACCCCGTCAAACGGTAGAGTGTAGGAGAGCTCACGCAGGTTTTCTTTCTCGAGTCGCGACCCGGGACACACGTCCTGGATGAATTTGGTGACGACGCTCTCCCTGCAGTTGGTGCTAAATGAGGACGCCTGCGGAACGTCGTCTGACGTAACGAAGGAGAACAGATAAAGAGCTAACTCGTTTAAACCGGGTTGGTGATTATTTAAAATCTGATTTCGTTAAATTGAATATTTTAATGTTTTTGATGTTTTTAAAATAACCAATCCAAAAATTGCCCCCACAGATGGGAAAAAGGTCGGAGTTAATTTTGACAAAACTTGATTCAATTCATCATTTACTGCACTCAAACCTACAAATTTTTCTTTTTTTTTAGACAGAAATGGAAACAATAAAATATTTGTTTTTACTTAATGATTTTAAATACAAAACAAATTAATCCACTGGAGACAAAGTACGAGTTAACTCGTGTTGGGGTCTATGGAAAATGCGTGTTATAGCGAAGTCACATTGTATCCAACGGGTAAAGACGGATGGACAGGTGGACATGGGCAATGCTTAATGCCCCCTCTAGACTTCGTCTACAGGGGCATAAGAATACATCAGTGCACATCCTCCAACAAGATGAAAGGTCAGAGGTCATACCTTCATCGAAGCTCTGACTGGACGGTCCGGTGGGTTTCTTGACCAGCGTAAGATGATAGCCATCACCAAAGGCCATCTTGAGGAAGAGAGATGACCCTGTGCACTTGATTTGACCGTTGGAGATGACCGCAATACGGTCCCCCAGGAAATCAGCCTCATCCATGTGATGGGTGGACAGTAGAATGGTACGACCTGCACAGATGGGATGGGAATGAAGGAGTGTACAAGTGGACTTTGAAGAAGAGCCGGCAATATTTGATCTAAACCTCATTCGATTATCATGGAAAAACATAACACGATATATCACTAAGTTGAAAAACAGATTTGTGATGAATAAGATAAATATATTATAGGCTTAAATTGACAGTGTGCCCTGTACAGCTGTTATCAAAACATGGTCAAAACAATGTTGCTTTCTGTAGACCGTCTTGTAACTAGATCGGGAGATTCATGGTGCTGATTGTTTATAAATAGCATTTTTGGTGGGCAGTGTGTTGACAGAGTTGTTGTATTTGCTGACAATTATACTAAATGCACTACTGCTCTTGATACCACAAGTTTGATAGCTGAACAGCATACAGGTCTGTCTTTTATTCCCACCTCCCTGTTTCTACCTAAATGATTACATGCAGTAGCACTCGTGTACAAAGTATTTATAGCTATGGGGATTTCTTGGTCCCTTCCACTGCAGTGTATGCATTTACACCATTAGGTTTTCATAATCGATACTTTGGGTGATATCGTGCCTTCGGCGATATTTGGAAATAATCATAAAATCATTTTCGAATATTCAATATTTTTTCAACATCAAATAACTTTGATATTATCAAAATATCACCCAGAACTACTTTGAAGGATATTATGGACTGACATGAAAGGTAAATAGCATGATTGGGAGTAGTCCTCAACTTGGGGTAAAACTCTTCTAAAATCAAGCATACTATGCAAGGATTCTACTGTGAAAATTTTGTAGTCAAATGTTGATTTATTTTAAAAGTACAATACTCAGTATGCCTTGTGACAGGCAAACTTTGTTGTGTAGCTTTCTCTGGGATTAATTTCTTTGGGGCACAAAAGTAAAGCAGTAGTGGTATGTTCACGCTTGATTCTCTTTAAATAAACAAATTCAGGACAAATCCTTCCAGCCAGGAAATACACTCAGCTCGTGTATACCTTGGTATAAGTTTTAATCGGTTTGGTTCCAGAGGCATTTTTTTTATTTTTCCCAATTGTGTCGATGCCCTTTAACCACTGGAGTGTTGCATATATTTTGTACAAAACAAAATATATCAGCTAAGGTGTTTTAGTCCCATTCCACACACCAGAAATTAATATTTAAAAAATATATATTGGAATAATTCTTCTTATTTGTGTTTAATGAATACAATAATAATAAAAATAATTATAAACAAGACAACAAAAAGAAGAAGGAGAAGGAGAAGGAGAAGGAGAAGGAGAAGAAGAAGAAGAAGAAGAAGAAGAAGAAGAAGAAGAAGAAGAAGAAGAAGAAGAAGAAGAAGACGAAATAATTTATAATATTGCTTGCAAATGATGTTGAAAAACTATACCCAGTCTATTCACAAATCAACTCTTACCTTGAATATATTTATTGCATATAATTACTCTCTAATTAATTTCAACTTGTAACATTTTGTTCACATTTCGTAATTCAACTCCCCAAACCACCATCATATCTCACCATGCTTATATTTTAAGAGCAGATCCCAGATGGCTCGTCTTGCACAGGGATCCACACCAGCCGTGGGTTCGTCTAGAATTACCGTACGTGAACCGCCGACAAATGCCACCGCCACCGACAGACGCCTCTTCATACCGCCGGACAAACGCTGAATAGAGCTTTTGCGCTTGTGTGTTAAGCCAATATCGCCTAAGAGCCTAGAGACACAGGAAATCGTAAACATGCCATTAGTCAATGTTTATGACCATAATCATATATGCACTGTAGAGCACAAACTATTATTCATTTTGCAGGTGTGTAGACAAGTAACCCAATACTGTTGATTAATTTAAGTGATTTACAGACTGCTTTGAATATCAAAAATGGATGAGGTAATAAAAAAATATATTCATCAATGAAATATAGCAGACAGAACAGATGACTTTCACGTAATCTGAGATAGCCACATAAATTAAGATCATATACATTTTTTTTTCAAATTAATTGAATTGAAAATTCTGCAAACAGCACAAAAAAAATTTTACTACTCACATTGATGAAGAATTGGGATTCTTATGAGATTTCTAGTGGCAGTATAGCACTTTCATCAATATTTCTTCCTTAGTTTCTTTATTTCTTTCTCTCTTTCTTTCAGCCTCTCCCACAAATTAGGAGTCACCACAACAAATACGGTCTCGCCACAGCAATCTATTCTGTAATATGTCCTCTTTCACACCAATCATCATCATATCCTCTCTAATTACATCCATAAATCTCCTTATTGGTCTATCTCTATTCCTTTTTTCTAGTGGCACCATTTCCACCATCTTTCTCCCTACGTACTAAACATCTCTCCTTTGGATGTCAAAAATAAAACATCCATTTCTCCATTTTACAAAAATGAAATTCTGTTTTTCAAATATAGTATTTTCTGTGATTTTCCGTGTTACTCAAAATCATGTATATATTATTATCTAATACTTGCATGATTACAAATTGACCTCAGTGAAATGGAGCGACAGTAGTCATGATAGTCAAAAAGACAGCCGGCAGAGGATCACGCAGAGGGGTGGCTAGGGTGATTAAAGTTACTCTCACGCTTGGAAATGGTATAATTTAGTTAAAGAATGATTTTAGACATTTTAATATTTTGTTAATTTTGTAAATTAATATCAATTTTAAGGTTATTTCTTCAGCATTACATGATATCCCATTTTCTGTGTTAAACTTTCCATTTCCGTATTTTTTTTTTCCATTTTCCATATCACAGAGGAACGGAGGCTTTAGTCCAAACCACCCCAGTCTTCATACTTTCACTAACCACTGGGTTAAATAATCCTGCACATATGTTACAACAATCCTCAAATTCAAGAAAATAAATTACAACCTTTTTTGAAGGACTTACTTTTTCATCTCCTCTCGTATTTGCCACGTAGGTTTGCCTTTCAGCTGAGCATAAAACCAAATGTGATCCTCCACTGTCAAACTGTAAGAATAAAAGATACCACCACAATTTTAGTGAGAACTAAGGAAAAAATACACAGGGGTTCAGCATGATTTCACACTAGAAATGGCAAAGGAGCCTTCGTAATTGCTATGGGGTCCAAAACAAAGGAGTATTTCAAATGCACTGAAACAGGAAAGTAGCTCCCATATAAAATATTTACATTTTTAAATATATATGGTGATAAAACAATCTGGACAAGAATAAACAGCAGCACAGCTGGTTCTGTGACTCTACTAGTTTACACTTTAGAACTGAAGGAAGGTGGTCTATTGTAGATTTACGAGTATTTTTTAAGTACTGATCAGAATTTGAGTGTATAAAAATTCTGAATACCACCCCATACTTTATGAATAATTGGCAATTATCAAAATTGTGATGTACACTTGCCTCATTCAGAATATCGTCTAAAATATCTATAATGGCACTTGGTTGCAATGGCTCGGAGGGTGTTAAAGGGCAGTTACCATGATTGGGAGAAATAAAAATGCTTCACAAACCAAACTGGTTGAAAGATATACCAGTCTACACACTAGCTGGAGTGGATCTCCTGGCTGGAAGGATTTGTCTTGAGTTGTTTACTTCAGGAGGATCAAGCATGAACATACCAGTACTGAATTTCTCTCATGCCCTGAGATAATTTATTCCCATTGAAAGCTACACAACAAATTTGTCTGTCACACGGCATACTGACGGTAGTTCTTTCAGAATGAGTCAACTTTTGACTACAAAATTTTCACAGTAGAATCCTTGTATAGTTTACCTGATTCTGCAATAGTTTGACCACAAGTTCAGGACTACTATCTATCATGTCATTTACCTGCAAAGATGGATCAATTTGATCATTTCTATCATTTTGTAGTTGTAATGATATTACTCTTTGCGAGTCAAAATAAGATTAATGTTCAGGTATTCCAGGCTGATAGCAAGGTGCTTTCAATAGGAAAAAACACAATGACAAACATTAGTGAAAGTTTGAGAAAAATTGGACAAAACTCAATAAAGTTATCAATGTTTACTTCATATGCTTTGAAAAAAAACAAAAAAAACATAGATCAGAAACATTTAAATATGTATTGATGATGATGAAAGTTTGGAAAAGGACACCATAACTGATCAAACGAAATGAGATAGATGGAGGAGAGCTATTTACTTATCAAAGAGAGCATTGTGCTGAGGACACATCCCAAGGCTCTTCCTGATGGCTGTCATGTCGGTCCGGATATCATGGCTGTAGATGTTGGCTGTCCCTGACGTGGGGGGTATGAGGCCTGTCAGAATGGACCTAAGGGAAAAGATAGGAAATATGAATGTTATTTATTTATTTATTTATGTAGGTGCAATTTAACCCAGGACTTTCACAATGCTTCCGTTTCGCACCCCTCATTCATTTGCCTCCGTTCGCTCATCACCATGGGCACGAAGACACAATGACATAAAAACTTGACAGATTTAAACCTCGCCAAGTACACTAAATTCGATGATCTTTAATCGTGTTCATTCTGTTGAGATCCGTTACACATTCATCGTCCCATTATTACATGGTTAGAATCAATCAATTAAAGAATTGATAGGGAATTGAATAGGGAAAGTTGGAAGTTGGAAGGCTGAAAAATCGTACGTCTTCTCCGGGTCCCATTTCATTACACTTGAAACTTTATACTGTACTGCTCAAAGTTATTTTTCCCCCTTACCCGATTTCAATAAAAGATGGCACTACTGTCACTAGATCAGCACTAAAAGTGTATTATTTATTTATCCATTTATTTATTTATTTATTTATCTAATCATTTCATTCATAGGGTGGATAGCCCTTACAGCGAAAAGCTGATTTTCAAAGGGTCCACTTTCAAATAAAAATAAAAACACAATACAAACAAAATGAACAAAATTAATAACAATCAAATACATTAACCCTATTTTAACTGGGCTATTTCAGACCAGGGGGTGTATTGGGGGGGGGGGGTCAATTTGACCCCCCCTTCAGATCTCGGCCGCCGATCGCTTGATCGCCGCGAAAATTTGCATGCGCATAGAACCGGATGTAAACTACACGACTGTATAGTAAGATATTCAAAAATTTTATTTTTTCGTATTTTTTAAGTAATTAATTATCAAATAAGTGTCATAAATTATGTTTTTCGCCTAACGTACTTACAATAGCGGCGAATGCTAATTTTTTGTGAAATATTTCATTCTGACATTTATCACAATTATCTACAAAAAAATTTGCCGAATTGGAATTAATTTCTTATGTATTTTATTGTTTTGTGAATTTCTTAAGTATTTCCTTGTTTTTTCAACCTTTTGTTTTTTATTGTTTTTCGATGAAATTTGTTGGGGACACTTTTGCAATCATAAACAGCATAAAATTAATTCATTTCAACCAGTAAAAGCAAAAATAATTATACATTTATGATTTTTGGCTAAAAAAATATAGTTGGGATTGATATTGAACTAACAGTATTAAATGATTAAAGGGCTAGATAGTTACTTTAACGGACCCTTGAGGTTTATCCACAGCACACCCAAAGGTGAGTTCAAGACATAAACACACTACATTTTGGACGCAAATTTACAACTACAACAAGTCCAGTAGACTAAAACTCCATGAAAACTAAAGTCTGAACGTACATAGTTGTTGTTTTGCCAGCTCCGTTGTGGCCCAGAAAAGATGTGATCTGTCCTTCGTACAGATTTAGACATAGGTTGTCCACGGCCAACTTGTTGCCAGTGCTATAAATCTGTAACAAAAAATCAAAGAGAAGTTATACATGCATTACATTTCTTCTGAGAAACATGTTGTTGAGTTTATGTGAAATTTGTAGTAATTGGCACACTTCAGTACCACCACAACCACCATTTACATCGTCATTACAGTTATTACCCCATCGATAAATCATCTCCATTTATATTTTTATTACAAATACCATAACTTAAAGACACTATACTACATTGTGGAAGCCCCATTAAAAAAAAAATTGTCAAACTTTACTGTCTGATATATCTGACAGTGTTTGAATGGACAAATAAAAATCCTAGAATACTAAACTTCAGACAGTTATGCTGTCACTCGTAATTATGTACAGATAAAAATCGGCACTTGAATTATTGACATCTGACGAAAATTCTGCAACACAGCAGTCCATGGAGGAAAACTGGAATGTTCACTCAATGATTTACACTTTTTAAAAGCACTAGAATTATGATTGTTTCGATCTGCATTTTGTAGGGCTTGATTTTTAGACCTTATCAGAGACACTGGTAGCATGGGGAATCATGTAGCTCAGATTCTTTAAACTGGAAACATTGTTACCAGATGCCTTTAACCCGATCCATATAAAAACACTTCTCCAACCACCCAAAAACTACCCACACTACTTTGAAAATCATCTTAATCTGTCCACCAAAAAAAAAAATCCCCATTCATATGAGCAGTAGGACACTACCACAGCCCAGCCATCCATGTGTTACAAGGCAAAAGAGTCTGAAGAAGCAAATTCTTAAAAGCACTATCGCCCCCTTCCCCCCTCCCCTCCCCCACCCCCCCCCCCCAATCCCCTGTTGCACCCTTAGCATCCCTATTTCCCAAGGGCCTGACACCATCCGTTCAACCACATTGCACATTTTATTGCTGTTGTGATTAAACTGTTGTACCCACCTTGGTCAGATTTTTAATAGTGACACCAAGTGGTAGATCCGTTGGCTCCACCTCAAAGTTGGGATCTGTGACAAAATATCAAATGCAGTAAAAATGTGGATTATACACACTTTGCAGATGGCAGTTCAAAGGTTATTTTATTTGGATAGATCTGAAAAAAAAATGTTAATAGATATGAAGCTTTTTTTAAATAGTAATAATAACATTTGATTCCTAATGCAGGCTGTGCTCGCACAGGATGCTCAATCTCAATACAAAGAGGTGGACCTGTGTTTTGCCAAATGATCAGTGAGCAGTGTGACTTTAAAACAAGCTTTGGAAAGTGCTTTGCAACATTTATCAAAAGGCATTGTACAGGGTGGCCCAGAAAAAACCTGATTCAATTAAATATATGGTTATTTCCCAAACTAATTGCTCACCTTTATCTAACTCATCTGATAAACTATTTGTAAGTAGAATGACATCAAGATCATCTACTTTGGTTAGGTATTTTCCATTTTAAACGTAAACTTGGTATGCACTTGCCAGGTTACGTGTAATTTTTACAGGATGACCTCATCACCGGTTTATCATTATAAAAGCTGAAATGCAGTGCTTTGCAAAATTGCCTCTAAAATGAAATCTACCAAATGAAAATTAATGATCTCACTGTTGGATTGCTCAGAAAAGAACACACAATCAGATGAATGGGCAAAATAGTAATTATTCTCAGATAATAAAGGAGAAAAATTATAAATTTAGAGTACAGTGTTTTATGGGCCACACTGTATAAGTGTCAATGTTATGTTTATGTTGAAATGAGAGATATACCATCGTCTGAAGTTGACATGACGATGGCCTGGTCCTCCTCGGTGACAGAAAGATGGGAGTACCTCTTCCTCTTCCAGAAACTCTTGCTGGTCATCTTACCCTTGAAACGATTGGGTCCAAACCAGTAGGAGGGCTGGAAGGGGAAGTACCATGGCCTGGGAAGACCGTATGCACCTGGGGGAAAGAAGAATGTGAAATTGATAGTTAAATGATGTCTTCATCCACTATCCTCTGAAAACAATATATATTGTATTTGTCCCTACAGGCCTTCAACTCTGCTTGGTTGAAAAAGTAGAAGAAAATTAGGAGCAAAATTCTCCAACTCGTAGAACAAAAGTAGGATTCAATCCACCAACATAGGAGGAAACAAAGATAGTGTTTGGTATAGTAACCCCAAAGAAAATGGAAACATTTTGGCCAAAAAAAGAGGAAATCCGTGCACACGAATTTTCCTTAACAAACAGGTGATGATGGTAGTTATATTACTCTAAGCAAAAACCTGTAAAGACTACTCAACTTCAAACAAATATTAAACCTATCGCAAAGGGTTTTTTTGGACAAAAAGTAGGAAAAAGTAGGAGAATAATGTCTGCAATGCATAGATTAATGTAATAATGCAATCATATGCATATATTTTGGATTCAAAAGATAAAATAGATGAATTGTTTTACTGGAAACATATAAGATTAGCGAAATTTTTACATTCTGAAACTCTAAGAAAATTCAGCAAATGAATACACACCAGGATGAACGCCCTCAATGTACCACGTCAGCCCCAGATACAGGAAGCAGTCAAGGATTAGCATGACCATGACCTGCTTGAGATTGAAGTCATCATGTTCAACAGGGCTGAGATGAAGGGTGTGCCACTGGACACCCACTCCACCAATCTCATAAAGGGCAAAGTAACGGGCACCGAGGCCAAATGCCGTCGTGCAAAAGAGTGACTGCAAAAGAATAGATACATGTATATGCCACAATTAGATTAATTTATCTTTCGCTTCATGACCACGACCTGCTTGAGATTGAAATCATTATGTTCAGCAGGGCTGAGATGAAGGGTGTGCCACTGGACACCCACTCCATCAATCTCGTAAAGAGCAAAGTAACGGGCGCCGAGGCCAAATGCCGTCATGCAAAAAAATTAAAATTCATTTTATTTTTCATTTCCAAATATAACAAATATATATCAAAATACAAGGAAAAGCAAAATGCAATACATTAAGAGAATATAACGTAGACAAGTTACAAATAATCATAATATTAGAATGTTGCAATTTTTATCTTCGGTTTCATAACAGTCTAGCATGAAACTAACATCTTCCAGATGGAATGATGAATGAATGTAAACAAAAAGTTTGCTTGCACGATCAGGCAACCAGCCAAAAAAGTTAGTGTGGACCCCTGCTTTATCCCTTACCATGCTTTGTTTATGTATACCAACTCACACTGACACGCCAAGGCCACGTTAAGGTGCATTCGTAAAAACTAATCAATCAAACTGTAATCTTAAAATGAAGTTTTCTGCGGAAATCACAGAATTTGGAATATAATGCCGAAAACAGCATTTTTAACAAAAATGAAAAAATCATGCCTAAAACTTCCCCCAAAGTAAAATTAAGAAATATTTATTGAATAATACTAAAACTAATTTACCAAAAAGATGCCTAATACAGCCAAAGAAATGATGCGTTACCTGTAAATACATCCCCAAACCCGAATCAAAACCCCCATGGGCCTGGCAAGCTTGACGTTATTTGTGTGTTTTTTTCCTACAAAAATTCAGGTCAGAAAATTGCAAAATTACAATGTGGAGAAAACTGGAATTTGACGTTTGTAAAATGGAGAGAACAAAATTTGACATTCATTAAACGGAAAACTTTGGTCTTTAATGTAATCCTCACCAATCCTTATGCTTGGGGATTACCTGTAATTATATCACATGTAACAGAAAAGTTACAGTGCGTACGTTCTGACCAATGTGAGATAATACAATAAGGATAAATCATGGCTGCCCAGACACAAAAATAAGGTTCCACTTGTCCAGCATTAGGACTAGTTTTGGTCTCAAAACTGAGACCAAACTGAGAAAAGTGGATCTTGAGATCAGTCTCGACTACAGCACTGATCATTACCAGAATGTAAAATAATGTAAATCAAAGAAAGACAATAAGAAGGATAGAATGAAAGAAAAACAAAAAGTGAAGAAAAACAAAAAGAACAAATGAAAGAAAGCAAATAATAGTCAATCTGGAAGTTGAGTAATACTCACTGCTATGGATTTGACGATAGCAGATATTGTGGTGTAGGCTAATGTCTCTTCACGTATCTGAATGTAAATGCATGGCACAAAGCTGGTGAAGTAGATAATTCCTGCACAGGCGGCTGCTAGCTTGGCCTTGGAGAATAAGACACTCACTAGGAAACTGAGTAAAAATACAAACAAGATGAAAACAGAACATTTATAAACTATGTAACACTGATCTTGGAATACAGAATTGTAGAACTCATATGTAGAATGACTAGGAAACTCAATAACATATTGCTCTATTAGAATATACAGCTTGAGACAGGTATGTAGGAATATTTAACTTATTTAAGGTATTGACACAATCACAATGAACATGAACACTTCTGCAAACTGAAACAGTCCCTATTGTTAGCTCCTAAATCTTCAGTTGTCGTTGGTGATCAGCAAAATTGTGACTGAATTTTTTTCATTTGTCATTAAACGTTTCATTCATTTTCACATTTTCAAGTATTAACAACTATTTCTTTGGCTTTCTGTCTTTTCAAATTCAATTCATGATGGCAGACTTCTGCATCCAAAACATAATGTTATGTACATAATGTGTATTTTTTTTATGTGGTCATATAAGTTTATTATGCAGATATTTTTGTATGAGATTCTTTATTACACAATTTACTATTTCCCCAATTGTAAATCTCATCATGTAATTTGAATTTACAAAGACTATATATATTATATGCAATCAATTTACTTTGTGTCATCTGTATTATCACTTGAATAATGTTGTGCAAATTGAACCTGTCTATATGATGTGAAACTTGTGAATTGGTTTTTATGTTGTTACATGAGAATTGATTGAAATGCACAAACAAAATCCTTCCAAAAAAAAAACCCAGACATCATTTTTTTTTTTTACCTGAAGCTAATAACACTGATGGAGAAGACAGTCAGATAGAGCCAGATGATGACAGGGTTACTGTTGGCCAAGACCTTGCCATAGATCATCATGATAGTCAGGGCTGCGATGGTGATGGACAGCTGAACAAAACTGGTGATGAACCAGGCCACCCAGTGCACTGCATTGCTTAGTCCCATCATCTTCATCACCTTATCAAAACAAACACACACAAGTCAGATTTGATCACATATGGGGACAACTCTATACTTTGTGCATAAAGTAATGGGTGGCCGTTTGTATGCAGTCGTGGCACAAGAATGTGTTCTGAAATTTTAATTTTTTTAACATAATTATACAGAAAAATATTGCTCTTTAATAATGGATAGTCTACAAATGACTTAAAGGTTAGTGACATGATTGGGAACACTTGAAAATGCCATAAGAACCAAATGAGTTGAAATATATACCAACTATACACTAGCAGGAGTGGATCTCCCACCTGGGAGGATTTGTCTGTAATTTGTTTACTTAAGGAGATTCAAGCATAAACATAGGAGTATTTTAATTTTTTCCAGGAACGATAAAAATAAGCCCCATAGAGAGCCACACAGCAGGTTTCCCTGCTACGAGTGATATTGACATTGTTTATTTTAGAATGAGTCAACGTTTGACTACAAGATGTTCACAGTGGAATGCTTGCATAGTTTACTTGATTCTAGAGTAGTTTCAGCCCAAGTTGAAGACTACCCCCAATCATGTCATTTATCTTTAAATGTATAATTTGAAAATGAAGGACTCACCACTTCAGTTTCATTTTTTTAATTATCCAAAATTTCTGCCCAGTGTCTCGAACAAAATTCTGTCCAGTCCCTTGTTTTTTGGACTAGATCATTCCATCCACACAGTGCAAACTTTGGTTTGTTTTTTCCAGTTGGGCATATGTGGTCCGTACAGCTCTGCTCAGGGCCACATATGTATTGGGTTGTGGATTTGACATGGAAAATGTGTGGAGTAGTATGAGATGATGTGAGGGAGTGAGGCATAATGTTTGAGTGAAAACGAGATCGAAATTCTGAAGACTGAGAGAGCGATGGGTGATGTGAAGCTGATGGATCGGAAGAAGACTGAGGATTCGATGCCAATGTTGGGTTTGGAAGAAGCAGTTAATTTTCTGTATTTCAACACCTCATATCTCTATCTCCTTAATTTATATCATTTGTATGAAAGCAGACCCCCCCCCCCCCCCGCCCGAAAATAAAAAACATAAAATGTACTAAAAGAAGAAAATAAATGTAGGACAAAGAAAAATTAACAGAAATATGAGCATATCAAACGTGAACATAGACAGTTCATTGCTATTTTCATTTATTCAATTTTTGAAGGGGGGGGGGAGGAGGGGGTGTTTGAATAAAAATCATAATTACTTACTTCTTTGAGTCGCTGTTCCTTCTCATACACAATACTCTGCGTCAGCATGGCCACAGAGTATACCCATGATATGACCATCACCATAGGCATTACTTGTTCAATTGTGAATGGAAACCTGAAGCAAAAAAAATATATACATTTATTAACAGATTTTTTTATTTCATTTTTTTTTTATCACAGCACCTACTTCAGCCACAAGGTGTACTTCAGCAGGTCTATGCTAATAAAAAGAAGCAGATAGGCATGATAAACCTACAGCAGTTTTGTTTTGCACTTGGTTGATTAGTTCCCTGTTTGTATTTTTAATGCATGTACGTGAGTTTTTGGTAAGTGGAGGAAATGCTGGTATGTATAATTGTAAACAAAGTAAAGAGTAAAGTCTTAACATAGTGGCATTCTGTTTAATTCAGACATGATAGCAAAAGTAAACAGAGAGAGAGATTATAAACCATTATTTGAACATTACAATAACAGTAGGGGACATATTGTAGAAGAATTATAGGTCGACGAATAAATTCTCTCTGAACCCGATGGCTGTTGTTCCATGAATTATCTCCATGAAAATTAAAGAATCTCAGACGCAACAGGTTAAGAATGTTAAGAATGTGCACTTTCAAGTTTTTATTTGGTTGAGTTAGAGAGTAACGAGAAAAGAAACTGTATACCTGAAACATAAAGTTTCAACTTACATGTCTGACACGTAGCATGGGTATGGGAATTCCTGGGCGTAGCTGCCCGGTTCAATAACACGCCTCCCCACTCGCTTGTCAATGAGGGCTCTGTCTATGATATCCTGCACCCAGATGAAGCCGTACGTGTAGTAGCCGAGGACGCGGTGATGGTTGGCCCCGGGCCGCCAGAAGCGACGTCGGACCAGGTCAGTCCTGTCCGTGAAAGAGGAATTCTGCCGTATCTTGTAGACGGTGTGAGGCGGGAGGTTCCCGTCTTTGTCTGTTTCAAATGCCACACCTGTATTTATGGATATAAGTGGTGGTTTATGATCTGTATGCAAAGAAGATGATTATGTTTTCCTAAAACACATGACAAATCAATGATGCTATTCACAGTGGTTTTAAATAAATCAGGAAAATTACATAACTCTGGACCCTATTGCATAAAACTTTTACCAGAGAAAAATATCTCTGATAAAATATGGAAATGCATGTATGTGTACTTGTACCATTTAGCCATAGCAATATACATTGTATAACTAACCCATGAAAAAAAAAAACTGGCTTAAAATAACCAAATAGTAAATGCTGAAGGCAACATGGCTTGGTGTGGATTTTGATTATTTTCATTGCTTGTTGTTGGTATTAAACCATAATTGGTAGTAGACAATTGATTTGATGCTTGTAATTGGAACCATATTCCTCCCTCCATCCGATTCTTTTTTAACAGTCAGACTGATGACCCCACATTAGTTACATTATCCAAACAAGAAAACATCCAAAACATAACACTATCACTACATTATTGTGGAAAAAAAATATCAATCGTCCTTTAAAGATAGGTTTCAGTCCATCACTTCCCTTTATTATCACTATCAAACAGTAGTCAAGTACTTACAAATGGTGTGTTGAGAGTTTGAGATCCTTATGTCACAAACTTGTTTTATGAGAAAAACTAATAATGATATGCTACCAGAATATTGTTCTTTCCACAAGTTTAAATTTTGCTCAAATTGCAGATTACAATTATGTGTACGTTCGCACAGCACAGCAGTCAGTATGTGACTACGCAAGTTGATATGATCAAGTGGTGAACTCTATGTGACCTTCGGTTAGAGGCCAATAAGACAATTGTGGAACTAACGGAACATGTCCGTCACTTTTGAATTTTGAAGTTTAACTGTCCAGAATTTTACCAAAACAATGTATTACGCAAAGGTTCTATGACAGGTGTTTATTTAAACTAACCTTCACAATGTGAACAATCTGAGCTGATTTAATTCATTTTGTTGTTTTCTGGCATGCAAATCCTGAACCCTATCTTTAACGTACTTGCAAAGACAGTCCTGCCATCTGCAATGGACTCCTCCAATGCATATTTGACCATCGATGCCTCGTCCGGGAAACCAATGAAGAGATCCCAGCTGATTGGTCGGGTCAACTCAAGCCAAGCACAGGCAGCGTTGTCGATGACGTCGAGGTGATTCTTGATGTAAGGCACTGACACCAGGGAGCTGTTGGTGATGAACTTCGTCAGGTCTGGACTCAGGGTAGAGTTGCTCAGGAACTCGGGATGCTCGCTGAGTTGTTCTTCCATCTGTGTGAGGATAACACCACGAGATGTGTCACAAAGCAATCTGAACTGTTTATACCAGAATGATACATTTATATGACCCTCTCAAGATGGGTATTTCCCCTTTGCAGCACAGGAGGAAAGTTGCAACGTTATGCACATTTTATTGCCCCTTCATTCTGCAATCAAACTTGGAAATGTCCACAATCCTCCCTGCCAAGATTACCAATGTGACTATAACTCCCTCATCCACCACTAGTCACCCATATACTATGGGCATTACTAGGTCCTACTCGTGGCTCCATTGTACTCATATACTGAGGACAGAGAGACTTTGGAATTCTCTCCCAGCATCAGTGTCTCCTGGTGTACAAAACATGGATGCCTTAAAGTCAGCTGTTACTGTACACTTGTTGCATTTTAAATAGATTTAGCAAACTGCATGGCCCCTAATATGCTTGTTGCATGGTCACTTCATTTTAAAGTGGATGTGACTAATACTTGAGATTGGGCCACTTTCTATCTTTTTGATAGTGCAATTGGGCCCAGGTTATAACTGTGTAAAAAAAAAGACAAAAAGATAAAACATATAAGTGATCTAGTTTGTTACTGTTTTCATCTTCTCTTTCGTTATGGACTGAATGCAACCATGAGGTTAGCCAGTCTTCAGTGGTTGCCCACAAGGAGAAAACAGAGCTTTACATACAGAATGATACAATGGTCCTCTGCAAAGACATTGCCATGAAATTTTCAGAAGAAACTGTGGGCAGGTGGCCACGAAAGAAAGGGTGGTCACAATAGAAAGGGTGGCCACTAAAACAGATTTGACTGCATGTCAGTTACCTTTCCTAGGTATTCCAGTGCTAGTTGGGTGGTGTTCAGCTCCAGATACTGCCTGATTGTGTGAGAAATGTTGAGCCACATCTCTGCACTGTGAGATATATTCTTGGCCAGGTAGATGAAGTCACTAGCCTAGAAAAAATAATAAATGGTAAAGGAATATTATCTACAATTTACTTGTGGTATCTTGCCATAGCAAACATTAATGAACTGTCTTAACCCGTTGGAGACGATTTGATTTTGCTTTAACACGCATTTTCCATAGAGCCCAACACGAGTTAACTCGTACTTAGTCTCCAACGTGTTAAATCTTAAATTTTAACAAAAGTAACGGCAGTGGAATATTTTCAGTATTTCCTTTTAAACATCACATATAAATACTGACAGTATATCCAGGCAATCATATGAATACTCATTTCAAACAGGGGGTAACATCAGACGTGACATTAAAAACTTTAATACTAACTGAAGAAGAAGAAGAAGAAGAAGAAGAAGAAGAAGAAGAAGAAGAAGAAGAAGAAGAACAACAACAACTTCACAACTCCTCCTCCTCCTCTCTGCATAATACAACTCGTAACAGGTGCAACATTTACAAAAGTAACATACAACTATGACTTGGGGAATGAAATAAGCAAGATTTAATCAAAGTTTTGAAGTTTGTTGAATATTTGTTGGGTGCTGTTACAGTAAAGATGTGATCATTTGCTCAAGTATGTGTTTTGGCAATGTGATATACCAACCTTATCTATCAGGTCATTGACATCAGGCGTATTGGGTGAATAGAGAATGGTTGGCCGGCTGAACAGAACACGGAGCAGGAGACCAAGACTCTTCTTCTGGTCCCGGGACAGTTTTAACCCCCTCACGTCCCCCTTCTTCAACAAGGCTTCGTTGACCTTGGGTTTGACCCCACACACGCTGTACTGCATCTTGGCCCACAGGCGGTACAGCTGGGCCACCTTTTCCTTCTGCTGTTCCTGCTTCGATTTGGGTGTCGGTTTCGGGACAGGCTTCGGTTTGGCCCTCGTGGGCATCTCCGTGGTGACAAATGGGGTGGGCGTGGCTTCATCGGTGGTGATAGCGGACAGGTTAGCCAAGGAGATATTCCAACTTGCGGCCGCGGATGAGTTTGTAAAATTGCCAATCAGATCATCGCTTATTGTCGTCATCGAAGCTTCCGTCCCGATGGATGGGGTGTGGGAGGAGCTGGTGGAAGAGGAAGAGGGTGTGGCTGGGGTGGTGGAGGTACTGGGTGGGGTTGTCTCCTCAGTGGTTTCTGTTGGTGGGGGAGGAGTTGTTGGTACTGGACAGGCATCTCCGGGCAGCTTCAGTGCAAAGTCGTAGACTTGTTGGAGCGTTTGCTGGAATCGTGCAAACCGTTGTACCTGGAGAGGAAAAAAAAAGTGAAAATGCTCAATAGTAACACAAAACTTAATTTCTTAACAAGTCACTGGTGCAATGTTGTACCAGAAAATGTACCCTTTCAATACAGGCCAATACAGTCCAAAACATTGTTTTATCATTTTATGTATTTAACTTCCCAGCAGCTTCATTTAATGGGCATATAAATTAGCTAATAATAATCAAACTTATCTATGCTATGTATAAATAAAAAAACAATACTATGACCGACAAATATATAAGTGTGAATACACACACACACACGCATGCACACACGCACGCACGCACGCACGCACGCACGCACACATTTATACTGGTTTCATTTTAGTTAATTAACAAACAAACTAACAAGTTAGTTATGACGTCAAACATAAAATAGACTCATTCAAGCTACAGTGCTGATGTACGTTTGGACTGGACGACACACTAATTGAAACTAGTTCCTATAGAATAAACACAAATTCCAGGCTTAATGGATCACGTTACCAAGTCAATATTTAAGTATCATTCAATAAAATAGCCACCACCTTGCACACTGGCCAGTATTTCAAGTCAATATTTACCTCTGTGCTTAATGTCTACCACCCAAGTGCTATCTTTGGGATGAAACAGCTGTGTGCTAATTGTGTTTACATATTTTGCTTTCTGTTGTATGCTACATCAACCCACATTTAAAGTGATAGGCTAACATTGTGGAGCTTCAATCTAAAAAATTGTCAAATTTTGATATCTGAACTACATAGTAGTGTTCATATGGACAAATAAACACACTAGAATAAAAAAGTTTGGAAAGTTACACTGCCAATGACAAGTTATGCATGAATAAACAATTAAAACTCGGGGCGAGTTTAAATAGCGTAGGTGTACACACAGTAAGTCTATGGGAGAAAATGGGCAAGGGAATCTGACCAACTTATGATTTTCACTTTTTTAAAGCACTAAATAATCATTTTGAAATACAATTTTTTCAGGGCGTCATTTTCAGACCTTATCAAAGATAATGGTAGCATGGGGAATCATGTAGCTCAGATTTTTTTAACTGTGGTAAATGTTAGCCAATACCTTTAATGCTCAGAATAAGATGTATCTCAGTACAAATTTCTTTCCTAGTCAGTTTTCTTTCATATTTAATGCATTCTAATTAATGGCAAATAGTAAAATAAACGAGGGAAAGGGATAATAATCTTTTGATGTGTGTTTTTTTGTATACTTTTGTATTATTATAATAATGTCAATGTATTGTGTGTAAAATGATTTTTTATACATATTTTGAACTTGTCTTATATAGTTATTAATTTCATGTTTAATATTGAAAACCAATTCTTTCAGCTTTTGTGCTGCTGATCAAATTGATTTTTTTATTGTTGATCATAGTTGGAAGTTGAACTTGCCTGAATATTGTATTTTTTTTGACATTGTAAACTGATACTTTCAGCCTGATCAGTAAAAATTTATATCCCAATAATAAAGGATGATTCTGGAAGCCCATGGGAATTCAAGCAGATGCAAGCAATAAACACTTCAGAGATGCTTCACTTAATATTTGTTGAAAGGGTTTTTAATTAACCAGGGTTAGGTGGAAACTAGTCATTTCCTTTTGAAACCTAAACTAAAGTTTTCCTCACCAGTATGACTTTTAGTGAACTTCACCTTGAAACTCTATGAAAAGATACATTTTGTTAAATACAAATTTGTATCTTCATTTATCTATTTACAGAAACAAGTTATCTCAAACAAGGCCTGGCGTGCACTAACAATCCACTAGGTAGAAATTGACAGAATGTAGCTTAACATAAATGAATATGTCCATTAAAGTTAGCTTTTATAATTTTACAGAAATTCAGAAATGAAAATGCAGCCCAATAACATCAATTGTGAGCTGGTAGTCAAATAATAATTTCTAACAATGAAAAAGGGTTATATTTGAATACAGGCAGTTGAGTAAGTAGGTTTAGAAGCATCATATAACAGTGTTTCCAGTTAAAATATCTGAGCTACACGATTCTCCATGCTACTAGTGTCTCTGATTAGGTCTAAAAATGAAGCCCTGAAAAACAATGCAGTTCAATTTGATTGAACATTCTTCAAACACAACTGACAAGTCATTAACTCAATCCTGCCATTTATACAAAGATGAATTCTCCTGTTTCAATACTTAATTGATGGAATTGTCACACTGAATGGTTTTAGCCTTTTTTAAATCAACCCTTACAAAATACTAAAGATCAGTGTCAGTGACACTTTCTTGAAGAATTTAGTGATAAACTACTGGTACTTCATCAAGCACTCTGCATCTAAAATATTTCCTAATTTTAGGCATTAAAGATCCTGTCAATGAGTAATGTACCTTCTACCGTTAAGAGTTCCTCTATTTGCAAATATCTAAAGCAAAAATGCATTATGCCAACCATATACCAATAAGAAAAAAATATTACTTTACTTAATAATACACAGTATCTTGGTGACTTGTATTTGCACTTATACTCCATTGTCCATTTATACTGCTTTCCTTTCACTTTGCAATGTCAACATTCATTAATGAAAGCTTTATGGTTTGAGTGATACACAGAACTATAGTTAAAGGCAGTGGATCTCATTTGCAAACATCCCCGCAGACCAGGAAAAGATAATCCATGCCCTTAGGCTATTGATGAAGGGCATGTCTGTGAAATCTGGGGGTCAGTGCTTGCCTAGAATTTGAAAAAGAAAAACAATAACCGTTTAGTGTACGTTCTACGGTAGGAATTTTTTCCTCGCGAGAAAAAAATTATAATCTGAGTCTAACGGTCACTATAATTCCACTAAAACTGAGTTTCTAGCTCCTATATTTTGCTAAAGGTTCCCAGATGGCATTTTCTTCTAAATGACATTGTATTTACACAATGTTAATTTTTAGGCATGCAAAAGAGATCCCCTGCCTTTAAGTAAAGTACTTAGTCTCCTCAAACACATCAGAATCATTTATTAACTACGTCAAGTATTAGGACCATTTTTAGTGTATTTCATATATGCCACTGTATTGAATAAATGACTGAATGTCCGTTATTTTCAGTGCACACATCAAGCACTTTTTGAAAATGCAACATTGAGTGATCTCCTGGCCACGGACAAAAAGTGATCGCAATATCTCACCTTTGGCCCAGGTGAGCTAAAAATACTTGATATGTTATTAGAGTTAATATGACTCTTGTGAAGTTCTTTTTTTTTCAAGATCAATAAATGTCCATGGATTAAACACAATCTGACACTGCACATCCTTTCTATTGTATACTGACAACTATTAAAGGTACCCCAACAAAATTTTCTGTATCATCTCCAGAGTACAAACACAGGCATGTGTGTCAATTTGGAAGCCACCGGGTATTTGATCTTAATACTAGGAGCCATTTAGTCCCATCAGTTCTCTAAAACATCTGTGTATCTGTGTGGGGGGGGGGGGGGAGGGGGAATACTCAGGGTTTGGGTTAACGCATTGCTGTATCCATATAAAGTCATTTTGAAACCTATGCTGGAGATGTCTCTCACTATACAGTAAGTAAATAATATACACTAAAATTATTATTTTAAAAACAAAATATATGCTGATCTGATGTCTACAGGAATGTTAACTCATCCTTTACCCAAGTGATATCTTAACACAAAGATTGAAAAAAAAATGGATACTCCCTTAAATCACTAGTTTCAAAAGAAAATAGAGGCTGGTCCATGTCTACAGAAATGTATATCAATCAATATCAGTGGTATTTTAAGCGTAATGTTTCCTGTGAAATTCATCCACAAACAATGCAGAGTTACATGACACAATGACAGATTGCACGATGTAAGTGTAGCTGGGGGGAGGGCAAAAAAAATATATTATCAGTAACAACAGCAATTCGTCTACACGTAGTCGATGGGTATGAAGTACATATCCATGGACGTACGGACGGACAACCTCCAAACATGAAGCCTTCGGCCCCCTTACGGGGCGGACACATGAAAGTAAATTTTAGGCCAACAGGTCAACAAGAGCTACAACCCACCCTCACCCCATGTGTTCTGAAGATGACACCCTAAAACCTCTAAATTAACATTCTGAAATTTGTGTCACCCATACAAGCTGAGCCTGACACCCCCCCCCCCCTTTAACCCATTGGAGATGATTTAATTTCACTATCACCTGCATTTTCCATATACCCCAACACGAGTTAACTGGTACTTAGTCTCCAATGGGTTAATGAGAAATCCTGGCTGCACAAATGATGCCAGACAAATAGGTCAATAGTTACAGTTCTGAATTTCACATCCAGGGCAGTCAGACTCTGGGGAATTCCAGGGAGTAATAGTATGTTTTGTTTACACGTAATGTTCACAGTCACATAAACATATTGATTTATTTTATGGCAGTGCCTGCTGGCAATAGCATTGCTGTTTTATCTGCTTACATGACTTGTCATTAAAAAAAAAAGGTGTGATTGATGTTATTTAACCTCACGTCCCACATACAACATGTACATGTACATTACCCAGATGTATGTGAGAACCAGGTTTGGCATGTATTAACTCATTCAATACTAGAGCCTGTCCAGAGTAAAATAATCTGCTTTCTCATCAAATTCGGACACTACTGGAATAGTCAATTATATTATAAAGGGTAATGGTATATTGAATCGATGTGTCAAACATATTGCCTAATATAATTATTATTGGTGAAATTTTCAAGATCTATTTTTCTTCGTGAAATGACTAAACATAATTTTTGATTCAATAACTTTCACTTTTAAATGACATAAAGGAAAACACGTCCGTAAAAAAAAGTTTCTCAATTAGTTCAATACATCACCCACTAACAAAGTGGAACAACCCAAAGCCTCATCATAACAACAGCCGTTGCCAATTTGATAAGTTTTGAATATTCTAATTAAATCTCATTTAAAAATTCATAACAAAATGAATATTCATTATGACATTGAACCATCCAGTTCACTGAATAGCTAATATTTTTCTCTACTTTAACATATTCATTAGATGGGGTAAATACAGTCACATTCCAAGATAAAAAGGCAAACCACAAATATGTGGTCTTAGTATTGAATGGGTTAAAGAGCCTGTTTGACAAAACCTCCTATTTTCAAACATGTCAGGACAGCTC
>JZLH01S0544147.1:53664-67286 GCA_001188425.1 Eucidaris tribuloides
TAGGGAGTAGGGTATTAGGAATGCAATTGGGTTTCCTGTTCAAGAATAAGGTAGGGTTACGTGTTTGGGTTGAGGTTAGGGTTAGTGCATGAAATAATCCGTCGATCAATTGTCGCTGGAGCAATGTTGGACATTCCAAATGGCAGACATAGAAAAATAACAAGTCAAACCCTTAATGAAAATTGTTATTATGACAATGGTGAATTTAAAATTATAAATATAGCTAGATATCAATTGTGAAATATTTCCTATGGTAAAAAATTGAGGCTGTTGAGCCTGCCCCCCCCTCCTTTTCCTATTTTTCATCAATTTTCTAACAAAACTGGCATAATTTCACATGTGTGATTTGCAAAAAGGCATTAACAGATATGTATGTATATACATGTAGGTCTGTGTGAAAACAAAAAGAAAAAATCTGGTTTTCTTTACAATTTGATGCAGTTGAAAACAATAATACTGCTTTAGCTCGCAAACTCATTTTCATGTAGCATTGAACTCCAGAAAATAAACTATTTGCAAGTGGCATTTTATGTATGCCATACATGAACCAAGACGCTGGTAATTTGATTGAGCAGGTACGCATTTGAGAGAATGACTTTTGACATAGTGTACTTAGTCCTGTAGGGAATTAGATTAATATCATACACGTTTCCATAGTTTCAAGGGGAGTGGGAGAGGGAGGAGGAGAAGAGGGAGGTGGTAGGGGGCAATTGATACCAAGGTAAACTTGAAGATTTGGAAGTGAGAATTGGGCTTGCGCTGTAGAGAGAGGAGGGGTTTGCTTAACTTTCATAAGCGCCTCTGAAGAACTTGTCGGGGGGGGCGGGGGATAAGCTAAGTTATTTGTTCATGATTACAAAGAGTTCTTGGTAGTAAACGTAATACATTAATCATCTTTGACTATTGAGCGCAATGTAAAATTGGGGGGGGGGGGGGTCTTCACAGAACCTATACCTTCTTGTAATCGCATTACAACATTTCACAAATGTAGTTTCATTTTTAAGTTGCTTATCACTTGTGTATATTTTAGTATTGATAAGTACACCGCCTTATAATCATACTGTCAACTGTATAAAGTCATTTATGTTACTAATTAATAATAAACTTATATATTATATTATATTTTTGCAGTTTGGTATCGCAGGTTTGTTTTGTTGTTTCTTCTACGGAAATGTGATGTAAAGATTATTCCACCCGATCAGTGATAATAATTGCCAATCTGATCATGTATCCGAACTAATTGTGCCTTAGTTTTCCCTTTGAATGATTGCAGACAGATATTGCACAAGATTATGTGATCATTTTATGACGCCTTTCAAATGCATTTGGAACTACATGTACATGTCTTGACATTTACAAGTGATGTTTTAAGCTTTATTTTGATATTTTTTTTGTTTACATCAAACTACATTTTCCAGACAACATCTTTTTGCTGATTTACCTTAAGTGCACAGTTTAGAATTGAAATGTTTCAATGTATTGTATTTGTAAGCAGTGTGGAAATTGCTTTTCAGAAGGACCAATTTATGAATGTTGTCCTTCACATGGTGGGTTGTTTCGTTTTGCCTGTAGTATCAGGTGGTATAATAATTTACTGTCGACAACCACTAATATAACAGTAATCTATAGCAGCACTGGTATACAGACAACTCATAGCATGTTTATATTCCATAGTCATGTTTTTTGGGCACCCTTTTAAACCAAGTTTTGATTGTTTGGCAAAGCACCCGTCAATGCAATGGCTTGTTGGAGATCTTTTGACCACCTTTTTTCTACCTTCAAAGTAATGCACAAGCATGTTCGCCTGTCATTCCTGAAAACTTAATAACTTCTGTTTCCAGTTAAGATATAAAAAGGCAAGATTTGCTAAACTCAAACATAATTTTCGCGCTTTCATAGACACGTTAAAAAATAAAAAACTTATAATGGTGTTTGCCCTTATAAATTTTGTGGTATAACCAATCAGTAGTGTATGTATGCATGTTTCTGAAGAAATTATAAATTTCAGGAACACTCCACAGATACCAGCTGGAATTTATTTGTTGAAATTTGTCTTGGTCTGTACACATGCAATTTGTGAACAGTATGGAAGGGGTGCCATCTACCACCAGATGTCGGCAATGATGCACTCTCAACGGGCAGTGACATGATTGGGAGGATAAAAATGCCCCTAGTAACAAACTGGTTGAAAGATATATCAGTGGATCACCGAGCTGGAGTTGTATTTCGCTGCTGGAAGGGTTTATCTTGAATTTGTGTGCTTAAGGAGAATCAATTTGTGACATAACCAGTTCTGATTACTCTTGTGCCCCAATAAAATTTAATCCCGTAGACAGTTACAACAAAAATTATGCCTGTCACAATGTATACTCGTGTAGTAATTTTAAAATGAGTCAACTTTTGACAGCAAATTTTTCAGCAGTAGAATCGCTTCGCACTGTTTACTTGATTCTAGTAATAGTTTTTACCCTAAGTTGAGGACTTCTCCAGGTCATGTCATTTTCATGTCAACTGTTGGCAGACAATTGATTACAAAATGTGACACACATTTTTCATACACCGTAATCTGTGATGTCATCTTCTTAGTCTTCAATGTCAATGAGTCATTCATTAAATTCCTGTTATTCACGTTTTGCTTCCAATTTTCCACCCAACTCTAGTTTGTACAAGGTGATGTTGGCAGTGACCCCCGAACAACAGCAGCCCAGCTCATTCGTCAGATAACATCACCAGACTTCAATGACTACGCTGGATAGAACGATTCGGGCACGGTGAAATGGGCGGTGCTTCTGTCGCGGTCGCTTTCTCCTAGCCAGCTGTAGCAGTATGGATGGTCTGATTGATGTCCTCAGCCAGGCTCCAGGGGTCTACTCACCCCTGCCTGACTCGGGTACCGGTCGAGAATGACTCGGGTACTGGTGGAAACTGCTCGCTTTCTCATCAGCTGGTGCAGTACTTTGAGGTAGGCATATGGTGTGAACATTGTCATGAGGGGAATGACTGGAGGTACAAATTAGTACTGTATCAAAAAGGGTAGTGGAACTAGCCAACTTGACTATGGAGTATCCACGCCATTTAAGAATTTTGAGGGTTTCCATGCCAACGGCATTTTGCTGTTAGAAACATGATCACCTTTATTCAATTATTGCAAGGAGGCTGTTGCAGAGGTGAGTACCAGTATAAAATTGCTTAGGGTGGGTGAAAACTGCTCTGGGGCAAAATATGCAAACAACATAAATTTTCATTCATTTACAACTGTGAAAAAGCATGATTTTTCTATAGTTCAATTTATTTATTCTTTACAGAGCTGGTTCAAACCATTGTTTTCATTGCCATTTGTGTGGCACAATTATATATATTTTTGTATTGTTCTTCAAAAGTTATTGTTTTTTTCTCATGTGTTAAACTCAAGGACAGTTGTAATTCTTTGACAACTAATGCCTTGTAAAACATTTTCTGAATCCAACCCCTTTTCTATGAAATACAAGCGTGTTATATACAGTTTTTGTATCAGAAAAAAAAATTGGCATACTTCACATACAATACACATTCATAGGCTGGCAACCCAAATCAAGGCCCAAGACACACTCAGATAACACAAACAAATGGTCAAAGTATGTACTGCATGCAAGGTGATGGGATTGATACTTAGCAAATGCTTGGACTTGCTCAGCATTTGAGTGATTTTGATATGCAATTATCAATTAATGATCGTGTTATATTGTGCCCCTTTGACATGTCATACAGCTTCCTATAATTGTGTGTTCAGTACAAAGGTTCATTTTTATTTGGTAAGTACTGCTAGGGAAATACCATGCATAAACAGTTGTAGCTCGTATTAGTACAAAGGGGCCAAAAAAATAAAACGAACATGGACACCATTGCTTTTCATTCATAAAGGTTGATAGTTTTTTGATTGAAAGGCAAGTGGTAGTTTTTGCGATTAAGATAGCTCCAAACTCATTATGTTTGTTATGGTTTTAAATATCATCAGCAAGTTTCTATAACCTACTCAAGTTTACTTCAAGTAAAGTTTCAGACATTTTCAGGAGACCCCACAATGTTAACAATTAAAATTTAAGCCCAACCCTTGTGGTAGAATATAGTGTAGCAAAACATTGTAGCTTCAGCAGATAAAATAATCCTTATCACATGTCTTTTCAGCTCAGACTGAATGAGGAAAATAATCTTTTGTTTGATCAAAAAAGCTTATTTGGTATGGTGAAAGAATGATAAGGTTCCGTTACACTGTACACTGCAATTCCAAAGACTACAACTGAAACTTTGAATTGTCACAGGCGATGAGTTGGTGATTCCTAGCGTAGTCGCTTCCAATCATTAGATCTAAACAAGACACTCTGACAACAATTATATGCGGTATGCATTGCTTGTTTAGAAGCTTCCTTTTGCCTCTTATATTCTCTATGCAACATAATAATAAATTTTCATGTGCCCGATACACGTTCGTCGTGATCGGGCGAGTAAGCATTATGATTAGCACCATGTGATGACTTTAACCTGCTGAGGTTACTGTGATCAAGTTTCGTATTAATGCGACTCGCAGTTAAGATATGGATGAACATGATTTTCGTTATGACATCAGTAGATGACTCACAGCAATTTGGGCGAGATATGGCAGATCAGCAATGAACATAAACAAAAAAATGAATACAATTCTTTATTTAGCTGTCAGTGAAGTACTTGTGCTGGTGTTTTCAAAGACTTGTGGCAAGTTTATGATTATGCAGTTTATACTTCATACCTCGCCCTTTTTTACACTCGACTCACATATATTTCTGAAAGGCTTGGTATGTAATGATCACTATGAAATGCGAGTCATCTCGTAGATGTCAGGACAATGCCGAGAAGAGGTATTTCATCATTTCAGAGCACATACATGACATATTTATTGCAGAATTTCCCTTAACATTGGTTACATTGATAATTATAAGGTAAGCGTGAAACAACTATCTTGATTTGATTAACATTCTTCATATTCTTATTCTAAACAGATTTAAACTGGATTACTCTAAACTGTTTTATTATTCTGTATGTGGTGATCTCTTTCCCCTTAAATATATGGTTGACAATGGAAGGTCTAAATGGGTACTTGGAAGGTAGGGCTTTAAGCGAGACTGTATGGGTGCACCTTCTGCTTAATTAGACTTATAAGTATCATAATTGGTTGCACTTTTTAAGCAGCTTTTCAAAATGTTTCTACGCTGCTTCATAACCTCAACTATTTTATTTCATTCACGAGTATTGAATTATAGTATGGCCCTGATAGAACTTGAATCCATAAAAAGCAAAAGAACAAATTTGACCGTGACACTAATTCGATAGTAATTATAAAAGAGGAAACGTTTGACATGACATTTTCACAGCACAAACCTCAAAATAGTATACTTGAATGTAGGACCTCTTACAATCCTGTCACACTCCTTTAAGACACTTAGATATTATTGCAATAAAGCCAAAGTAGAGTTTTGGTCGATAAGACGAACTTTTTGTTGATCTTTCACAAAGGATTTCATTGTCACCCCAAACATCAGAAAACAATATCAAACCAACTGAAAATTGTTTATAGTGACAAATATCGATGTTTAAATTAAAGGAGACCATCTACCAGTATGTACATTACTTATGGGAAATCTTGGGGGTTCCCAACACCCCCTCCCCACCCCCCCACCCCAAGATTTTATATTTTGAGTAATTTCTCAAAAATGGGAGAGTTTCAGAACAAGCAATTCGATAGAATTTAGAAATTTGTATTGATAGATCCTACAGGTGTATCTAAAAAATATAATTGCAAAGAATTTCATTTTTCACCATTTACCAAAACTATACCTTGGCTTTAAGTAGTTTGATATTTTCTTATTTGTCGGGTAATTGTTTCATTTGATCCTGATCAAGACACTTTGACAACATCAGGATTAAGTCACTTAAACAATCACACTTAATGTAAATCACTTTTACTGAATTTTCATCACTTTATGCTTATATATTAAAATGTAGTTCCACAAGTCATACTAAACATGGTTTCAAAATAAAATGTTACAGTAACAACTATAAAGTGACTATAAAAATAAATTAGTTGAGGTTATGAAGCAGGTAAATTAACATTTGAAAAGTGCTAAAAAGTGCAACCAATTATGATACTTATAGTCTTAATTAAGCAGAAGGTGCACCCATACAGTCTCAGCTTAAAGCCTACCTTCCAAGTACCCATTTAGACCTTCCATTGTCAACCATATATTTAAGGGGAAAGAGATCACCACCATACAGAATAATAAAAGTAGTAGTAATCCAGGTTTTAAATCTGGTTTAGAATAAGAATAATAAGAATGTAATCAAATCAAGATAGTGTCCACGCTTACCTTATAATTATCAATGGTAACCAATGTTAAGAAATTCTGCAATAAATAGTCATGTATGTGTCTGAAATGATGGAAATACCTCTTCTGGCATTGTCCTGAATCTACGAGATGATCTCACATTTCAAATAGTGATCATTACATACCAACCTTTCAGAATATATGTGGGTCGACGTAAAAAAGGGGCGATAATGAAGTATAACTGCATTAATCATAACTTGCACGAAATCTTTTGAAAACACCACACAAGTACTTGCACTGACAGCTAAATAAAGAATTGTATTCATTTTTTTTTTATGTGTCATTTGTGATCTGCATATCTGTGCCAAATTGCTGTGATGTCATCTATAATGTCATAACGAAAAATCATGTTTCATCCATATCTCATAACTGGAGTCGATTAACATAACCAAACTTGATGTACAGTAACCTCAGGTTAAAGGTCATCACTGGTGCTAATCATAATGCTTACTCGCGTCACGACGAACGTGTACGTGCACATGGAATTTTAGATTCATATTTGATAGAGAATTTAAGGTGAAAAGGGACAGCTTTAAACAAGCAAATGATACGCCATATAGATTGTTTGTCAGAGTGTCTTTAGATCTAATGATTGGAGCGACTACGTGGATCACCAACTCATCTAGTGACAAATTAAAGTCTAGTTGTAGTTTTGGAATTGGCAGTGTACAGTGTAACTGAACCTTTCATTCTTCACCATACAAATAAGTTTCTTTGATCAAACAACAGATTTCTTTCCATTCAGTCTGAAGTGAAAAGATCACTGTGATAAAGGATTATTTTATCTGCTGAGCTACAATTTTTGTACACTATATTCACCACAAGGCTTGGGTACAAATTTGTAATTGTTTAACATGTGGTGTCTCCTGAAAATGTCTGAAACTTACTGGGTTAAATAAAACATGAAGTAAACTAGATAATCTAGGTTATGGAAACTACTTGCTATGATATAAGATTATAATAAAAATGATAATGAGGATTGGGGGTTAGTTAACGACAAATTACCACTTGCTTTAAATCAAACCACAAACCTTTATTGAATGTGAAAGCAATGGTGTCCCATGTCGTTTTCCTTTTTGGCCCCTTGTACTAATACGAGCTATACTGTTTATGAGGTAGTTTTTTCCTAACTGTACTTACCAAATAAAATGAACCTTTGTACTACACAATTAAAGAAGCTACTATGACATGTCCAAAGGGGCACAATATAAACATGATCATTATTGATAATCGATAGAAAATGACTCAAATGTGAGCAAGTTCAGCAATTTGCTAAGTATCGTCCCATCACTTGCATGGCAGCACATACTTTGACCCATTTATTTTGTATCTGAGTGTGCTTGGGCTTGACTTCGGTAGCAGCTGGTAATGTGTATGTATATTGAAGCAAAGAAGCATGAATGTTTTGTTTTTCTGATACAAAAACTGCATGTAACACAGTAACACATCATTTAATACAACAGGTTTGGAATCAGAACCTGTTTACGGGGTTGGTTGACAAAAAAAACAATTATCCTTGAGTATTATCCGTGAAAAAGATAATTTGTGAGGAGCAAATACAAATATTAATATGTGACCTGTCCCCATGATACCCTGATAAAGTCACACAAACTAAAGGTATGTAAAGAGCCAAATATTGTAATTAAAATGTAAAGTATGAAAGTGAAGTGTCCTCAAAAAATCAAAAGTTTTATGATCTTCACATCTTACAGTGTGGTTTAACATTTATATTTTTCACTCAAAGTATTTTTCTTTATATGTTTATTTTTCATAAGATGAGCGAATTTATCATGGTATCGTAGTGACAGGTCACATATATATTGTAACAGATAAATGGCAGAATGAACAGATGGGTTTCAAGTTTTTAAAAAGTTCAAAATATTGAAAATCAGGGTTTTTTACAGTGTTAATTATGAAATTTATGTTGTTTGACATTTTTGCCCCCTGAGAGTTTTCATCCACCTTATGATTTTACCCTGGTCACCCCCTTCCCCCCCCCCCCAACAGCTCTTTGTGAATAATTTGAATAAAGTGATTACGTTTCTTCAGCAAAATAACATAAAATGGTTGGCTGAAACCTACAAATTCATTAGTATTGGACCTCCATGGTGAGTTATTCATTGATAACCTTGCGATACAGCACTAGTTTGCACCTCGAGTCATTCTCCTACATGACACTGCCACACTGCACAACCTACCTCAAAGTACTGCACCAGCTGATGAGAAGCCGAAGTGTTTCGACCGGTACCCGAGTCATTTCGACCGGTACCCGAGTCAGGAGGGGTGGAGCTGACCCCCGGAGCCTGGCTGAGGACATCAATCAGACCATCCATACTGTACAGCTGGCTAGGAGAAAGCGACCGGAACAGAGCACCGCTTTTCACGTGTCCGAATCGCCTGTCCAGGTAGTCGTTGAAGTCGGTGATGTTATCCGAGGAATGAGGCTGGCTGCTGTTGCGGGGATCACTCCCGTACATCACCTTGTACAACTAGACGTGGGAGGAAAATAGCAGAAAATGTGAAAAGATTGTATGGGAATGACGAATTTAATGAATTACTGATTGCCAACTGTTTTGCAATTAACCCATTGAAGACTAAGAACGTGACATCTCAGACTACGGCGTATGAAAAATGTGTGTTATATTGAATTCAAATCATCTCCAACAGGTAAGGTAAATGACAAGATTGGCGGTAGTCCTCAACTTGGGGTGAAACGATTCTAGAATCAAGTAAACTATGCAAGGATTCTACTGTGAAAATTTTGTCAAAAGTTGACTCATTTTAAAGTTACTACCATGAGAATACCTTGTGACAAGCATATTTTTTCTGTAGCTATCTATGGGCTTAATTTATATTGGGGCACAAGAGTAATTCAGAACTGGTATATAAACAAATGATTCTCTTTAAGCACACAAATTCAAGATAAACCCTTCCAGCCAGGAAATGCACTCCAGCTGGTGTATCCATTGATATATCTTTCAACCAGTTTGGTTCTAGAGGCATTTTTGATTCCTCTCAATCATGTCACTGCTCATTGAGAGTAGCATCATTGCAACATCTGGTGGTAGATGGTACTCTTCCATGCTGTCCACAAATTGTATTGTACAGACCAGACAATTTGGACAAAATAATTTCCAGCTGGTATCTGTGGAGTGTCCCTGAAATTTATAATTTTTCTTCAGAAACCTGCATACATCACTACTGATTGGTTATTCCACAAGATTTATAAGGGCAACACCATTTTTGCATGAAAGGGAATATTTTGTGTGAGGTTTAGCAATCTGCCTTTTTATATCTTACTGGAAACAAGAAGTTATTAAGTTTCAGGAATGCAGGGACATGCTTGCGCATTACTTTGTACGTAGAAAAAGTGTCATAGATCTGCAGAATCCTTGCATGATGGTGCTTTGCCATACCAATCAAACTTGGTTTAAAAGGGGTGCAAAACATGAATATGGGAAATAAACATGCTATGAGTGTCTGTATACTGGTGTGCTATAGATTACTGTTATATTATGTGGTTCTCTACCGTAAATTATTATTACACTGATATACAGCAAAACGAAACATCCCACAATGTGAAGACAACATTCATAAATTGGTCCTTTGAAAACAACCACACTGCTTTGCAATGTACATTGAAACATTTCAAATCTAAACTGTACACTTAAAGTAAATCAACATAGAAGATGTGTCTGAAAAATAAGCATGTACAATATATGTAGTTGATGGAAACTATCAAAATAAAGATAAAACATTCATTTGTAAATTGCAAGTACATGTAGTTCCAAATGCATTTTGAAAAGCATCATAAAATGATCACATGATCTTGTGGAATATCTGTCTGCAATCATTCAAAAGGAAACTGAAAGGCACAATTAGTTCGGATAATGATCAGATTGGCAATTATTATCACTGATCGGATGAAATAGATCTTTACATCACATTCCGTAGAAGAAACAACAAAACAAACCTGGTACAAACTGCATTTAGTATTATCATGTTTATTATTATTAGTAACATAATGACTTTATACATTGACAGTATGATTATAATGGGTGTACTTATCAATACTAAGATATACACAAGTGATAGGCAACTTAAAAATGAAACTACCATTTGTGAAATGTTGTAATGCAATAAACTGAGAGGTATAGTTCTGTGAAGAACTCTACCCCCCCCCCCCCCGGCCCTCCCCCCCCCCAATTTTACATTGCTAGTTCAAAGAGATTAATGTATTACGGATTACCTACCAGTAACTTCTTTGTAATATGAACAAATAACTTAGCTTATCTCCCCCTCCCCCCCCCCTCCCGACAATTTTTCAGAGGCTGTTGAAAGTTAAGCAAACCCCCTCTCTCTACAGCGCAAGCAATCTCACCTCCAAATTTCAAGTTTCCTGGTATCAATTGCCCCCTCCCACCTCCCTCTCCCTCTCCCCTCTCCCACCTCCCTCTCCCTCTCCCCTCTCCCACTCCCTGGGCCCCTTGAACTATGGAAAGGTATGATATTAATCTATTCCCCACAGAAGTACACTATGCCAAAACTCATTCCTCTCAAATGGTACCTGCTAATTAAATTACCAGGTCTGGGGCCGATTTCACTAACGTCTGAAATTCATCGCAAACAGCGATATTCATCGCAAACAGCGATATCCATCGCTATTTGCGATGGATATCGAGTTGAGCGATTTCACTAACAGTTAGCGATGAATATGTTCATCGCAAACTGTTAGTTAGCGATGAATATTTTGCGAGTACTAATGAGCACTCGCAAAATAGTCATATCCATCGCAAAAGACAAAATTCAGCGCGATGCATCCCCGGAATGCGCCATTTCCTCACGAGTTATCCCTTAACAGCGATCATAATAGCGTTATTATTACTGTTATTATTATTAATATCATCATTATTTATTATCATTATTATTATCATTATTATCATTATTATTATCATTATCATTATCATTATCATTATCATTATCATTATCATTATTATTATTATTATTATTATTATTATTATTATTATTATTATTATTAGACCTACATGTATTGTTTATTATCATCATTATTATTATCTATTATATTATTAGCTGTTATTATTTTTATTGTTGTGTATTATGTGGCCATGTGAGTGTATGTATGTGTGTGTGTCATTGTGTTTGTCTATGTGTGTGTGTGTGTGTGTGTGTGTGTGTGTGTGTGTGTGTGTGTCTGTCTGTCTGTCTGTCTGTCTGTGTACGTGTATCTATGTGCATGTGTCTGTGTGTGTCTGATTGTGTCTTTTGTGTGTGTCACTCTGTGTGTTTATGACGGTGAGGTGCGGTGTCTGTCCATCTGTTTGTATGTGTGAAGTGACCAACTAGGAGGACAATGGATTTACCCAAATAATCTCTACAGACCTATAGGGCCTACAGGATTTCTTTCAGGATTTCTGATTTTTTTTTGGAGAAAATTGCCAGAAAATGTTTAGATACATTAAAAACCCCTCCTCTCCATCAATATACTTCCCCATATGGAATTAAGGTCATTTCTCCGTAGGTATCCCTTAATCTATGGATGCATGGCTAAAATGTCCTTCGGTAGGGGGTTTCCCCTACGAGTAGCAGCCTTGACATCATAATTTTGCGATCGGGCTCGTCCATGAATAATAAAAGTATTTTTTGTCGTCGCTAATTGCGATGGTTTTAGTGAAATCCAAATTCATCGCAAACGAAGTTAGCGATGACGTTGCGATGGATTTGGATTTGCGATCAATTTGGCGATGATCGCTAAAATCGATGTCAGTGAAATCGGCCCCTGGTTCATGTATGGATCATAAGAGTGCACTTGCAAAGTTTTCTGGAGTCCAATGTACATGAAAATGAGTTTGGAGTTTAAAGGCAGTGTATTGTTTTCAACTGATCAAAATTGTAAAAAAAAAAAGATTTTTTTCTATTTTGTTTTCACAACAGACCTATATGCATAGTATCTGTTAATGCCCTGAAATCACACATTCTAAACTACGTCAGTTTGTTAGAAATTGATGAAAAATAGGAAAGTGGGGGGGGGGGGCAGGCACAACAGCCCAATTTTTTACCATTATGGGAAATATTTCACAAAGTGATATCTGCTACGTTATAATCTTAAAATTATTTCATGCACTAACCCTAACCTCAACCCAAACACTAACACTAACCCTATTCTGAACTGGAAACCCAATGGCAACCCTAACCCTAACACTTTGTCTTCTGAGATATTGTCACCGGAGCAACTGTCACCAGAGCAAATGTCAGGATCACCCTGCTATGACAATACCACACTTTGTGAAAGACTGTTGAAAATGTCTGATTGACCAACACTATACTTGCTAGGGCTTTAGCTATTTTGATGTCTTGCCCTTTGAACATTTACGTGCGTCTCCATTATACAAGACAATTTTTTTTGGCAAGAAGTGGTGTTACAATACTGCACGCATTTGTCACCCATCCCCAAATTGCCCTCAGTTGTAAAATCACTAAATTATAGCAAGTTGAGCTGATTTGAAATAATGCTAGCAATCAGTGCAATATGTCTCAAACATATTTGAAAAATTCTGAAGCAATTATCTCGGGTTCAAAGGGAAGAAAATGGTCTGCTCATCACGGCTAGGTCATAGCCTTTGGAAACTGAATCCCTGATATTCTTTGCATTTGAGTACTTACAGGAAACATACAAAAATGGTCTTTTTCATGAACATGCCATTTGTCTGTAATTTAAATCTCACGCAATATCTAATATCAATACGGGTCATGACATTAATTACACAACTGACACAAATCCATCGAATTTTTTTTTTCTTTAAATGGGGGTGGGGCAGGACTGGGGTAGGGTATCACTACCTGATTATGACACCAGTCTTTTCAACTTGAGAAGAACAATCTTTAAACTTTGAACTTACAGAAAATCAGAAAAGTAACTGTATGTATTTATTTACTTTGAGTACATTTCAGAATGTGGCATTATTGATCACAATATGTTACACATTTCTAATAAACATTTTCACAGGAAATGAGGAGACTGTTGCATAAACTTTTTACAAGAAAAAAACTCTGGTTTTTAACCAAAGTTTTCTTCCCATGGATGCTAAAATCATGGTAAAATAATTATGTTAACTGGAGTTTTCATATTTAACCAGAGAAATTTCTCTGAAATATTGTGGGGGCGGGACAAACATTTTAATTCCCCCCCCCCCAGATTTTGACAACTTT
>JZLH01S0544158.1:3108-19427 GCA_001188425.1 Eucidaris tribuloides
GATGATGATGAATGATTCGATAATGACATACAGAGACCATGAGATGAACGAATGAGGAGTAGAATGTAGATGACAGTTAGATATCTATGTCGGTTGAGCGCAGTGGAGATATGACATTGCGCAATAAAATGGGATGATAATAGAAGAACATGGAGAAGAATGTAATTGGACAATCGGAACGCATGAATCGACAATGACATAAACTAAGTCGCGGAGAACTGATAGCACTTAATAATGATGAAATAGAGCTGTATTAGGGTAATTTTCAAACCATTGATTTTTATATTTTAAGAGTGAATAATTATGCAAATAAAGTGTATGAAATTGATGTTTTTGCCTATATGCCGGCTACAACAGCCTAGTAAGCATGCTAATTTTTGGTGAAAATAGTTCATTTTGATCATTTCTATCAATTATATACAAAAATTTGCTCGATCAGAAGGATTTCTATGTAATTTCATTGTTGTTGTGAATTCCTTATGTAAATTTCCTTGTTTTTCCGACCTTCTTGTTTTTGTGAGTGTATTTTATGTCGATGAACTTTGGTCCGGGGACAGCTTTTGTGATATGAACAAGCATAAACTGTAATACCATTTAGCGCAGTAAAGAGGTAAAAATAATCATAGCATTTATGATTTTTGGCTGATAAACGCGAGGATCAATTTGCAATTGATTTTGTATAGGAAACAAAATCACGTTTTTGACCAATTTTGGAGTTGAAGCATGTACGAAAGTCGCGCAGCGTCGAGACGGTACGTCCGATTTTTCGAAAATGTCTTAAATGATGCGATGCACGGATAACCTTTAAGATTTAATTACCTTACTTTCTTTTGAAGTCTAATATAAAAATTTCTCTCACCTATGCAAATGGATAATGCAACCATTTTCAATATACTTGTGTGGTGTCCTTTCCCACAGCTTACCAAGACTGCAGTCAGGACAAGGCCAATGCTGCCCAGGCCATCCAGCTGTTATCATCCGCCAAACTCATGCTGAAAGCAGTCATCTCCAAGATTAAGGTACGCTACACTAATGTCCCCCAGTTTACTGAGATACGAAAAATGGGAAATTTTCACGGATTTTGTAGATTTGCATGGAAAGCACAATTTTATAGGCCAACAAATTTGAATTAAGAAAATACAGCAATCATGAAAAAAAAAGCAAGAACCAGTAAAACACAATAAAATCCGTCAGCGAAAAATCTGGATCAAAATCTGTTTGCAGTGTTTAGTGTGTTTGCAAAGTTTCAGTTGCACCATGTGTACTCCAGTGTGCGTAGCCGGTGGGTAAAGTACTGCACATCCCGCATGAAAGCTTCTTGCAAATTTAGCTAATTGGTTGGATGTAATAGAGTGTAGAAAAGAAGACCAATGAACATAATTTGCACGTTGAAAATATAATTGAAAGGTTGGACAAAGGAAATGGCAAATTTGTTTCAGGCTGGCTTAATATAATCACTTAGAAGAGCTTGTAATGGGTTCTAAACTATTCTTCTGAGTATGCCAAATTTGTTTTAACCCTAAAACTACCGGGGTAATAAGTAGACCAGAAATAGCCCGGTATTTTTAGGGTTAAAGGGAGAAGGCGCCAGCAACTAACAGGCATAAGTTAGAAAATATTTGAGTTCTTGCCAACCAATCAGATTGCACGTGCACTGCAGGGAGCTGACCATACATGACCAATGCATGCCACGCGACGTGCATTAGCCGCACCGTGGTAATGTATGCACTGTTTGAATGGATAAGCTCCTCCCCCTATAGGTGTTTCTGCAAGATTTGTCTTAGGGTAAAACTTACAAAGACGTAAAATAAACACAAATTAACTAATTTATAGGGCCTTGATGAGGGTGAGTATCACACAGCATCCCTTATTTAGGCTGTTTTTGTCACCATGTACCATAATTTTCACAATACTCACAATGTCATTTTTATTCTTAACTTATGCCTGTTAGTTGCTGGTGCCTTCTCCCTTTAAGTTGCATATGTAAGTTTATCGTAGGGAAGAAGAGCTTTTGTTTCAAAACTTTCAGAGTATGAGATCTATGTAATTCTGTCACTTTGAACAGAATTCCTTCTAAAACAATTTCCAGAATACTGCCCACAGTCACCATGGAATAATATAACTTTCTGGAATGGTTTCATTACATTTTAATATTACTATTTTTTCCCTCTCCAGCAAGAGTACTGGGATCCCGTCGTTCCAACGGAGACGTGGAAGGAATTGAGTGAGTCCGTCAGTCAGCTAGAAACCACCCTTCAGAGTTTGGTGGACAGGATATCACAGCTAAAAGGGTAGCAGATATCACAGGGCATCGTGCTCCTGTAGTTCCCAATTCATCAGACACCAAAAATATTTCTACAGTTCTGTATTTGGCAGGGATGGGAAGGAGTCGCCCGTCATTTCGTCTATTCTTCAGGATTAGCTCATGAGACAGAAGAGTAAATTTTTTAGCACGCTGGATGAAATATAACTGCCCAGAGTGATGGATTCAAGAATGGCAGTACCATTCTTTGAAGCAAGTACACTTTGGAAAGGTGTCATGGCACAGTGGATAAGACCTTGCTTGTGGATTTAGAGATCCAGGGTTTGAATCCAAGCCATGGTGGTTGTGTCCTTGGGGTAAGGCATTTCATCCCCATTACCCCATCAAAATAACAATTTTGAACATACTTTTGTTTGTATTGGCCTCAAGGAGGTGGGGGAATTAGCCCCTTCCCTGGCCCCCACACACACACACAGACACAGACACACACATGCACGCACACCGACACCACACACACACACACACACACACACACACACACACACACACACACACACACACACACACACACACACACACACACACACACACACACACACACACACACACACACACACACACACACACTCACACACACACTCACACACACACACATCCCACTCGGTAGTAAACATTAGCATGATTTTGGTACCCCAAATCTAACATAAAAACAGAACTGAACTAAATATAGCTTTCCACAAATAATAATAATAGGCTGATCTTATCGGTGATATGTGCTTTATCAGAATTGATGATGATGGTGGTGATGATGAAGATGATGATGATGATGATGATGATGATGATGATGATGATGATGATGATGATGATGATGATGATGATGATGATGATTTGTTATAGATAGGGTGTATAACTTTGTGGTTGTAGTTGGCATCCATTGTCTTAGCCTAATGATAATGAGGTGCCATCACAGCCATTTATGAGTCTGACTCATAGCACTGCATTATTCTGCCAGATTTAAATGACAAAGGGACCAAATCTCATAAATTATCTTAGATTGCTATAAAACTGATACACAATGATACTAGTAACAAACTAGAAATAGCTAGTGTCAACTTTTCACTAGCCACTTTCTTTAATGATTAATTACTATTATATCCCTCATTGTAAGTTTCTTGAATTCTGGTTGGTCAAAAGTTTGTCACATGATCAAAAATAAACACACTATTCTGTGAGTCTAGTTCTGAAAGTACTTTAACTTTCGGAGAGTACAATAGTAAAGTACTATGGGACTCTTATCGAGTCCCATAGTACGTTAATCTCTCAACAATGAGGGCGCTATATTATTTGCCCCACCCGCGACCGACTAGTACCCAACAGCGGGATCGCGATTTGAGCTTAAAAAGCCGAATAAATCGTGTGAACAAAACACATGTACCGTACGCTATTTTTTTTCCGTGCGCGTGAAAGACATTATGCGTGCTACACCCATATGAAAGTCTGGCAAAGTTTTAAGAATAACACTGGGTTAAATTCGTCGAGTTTGAGTTAGGATCATAGTTAAAATAAGAATGAGGATCAAATTAATGTTTTATAGGTTTATGAAATTGGTACTCGACTAACTAGAGTATACGTTAATGGAATTGTATGCCCTATGCCGTACTGCAAGTAAAAATATCGCGCACGCTGTATGCCGTGCGACACACACTTACTTGTAGGGGTTACCGTAAGTACATTTCATTTTCCTTTTTTTTTCTTTGTGTAATTTCCCGGTTAATTCGATGACGGATATAAAACAAATATATCCTATCCTGAGAGTCTCTGTTTGAAACTATGACGCCCTCGTTACGTTGACTGTTAACTATTTTCGCCTCAGGGCTGCGCCCCTGGAAAAATAGTACAGTCCACGTAACCTCGGGCGCGTCATAGTTTCAACCAGAGACTCTCGTATCAGTATATATTTTGTATATTATAAACTGCCTTCATATATTCTTGTTCATTGATTGGTTAAAAGTATGTCACATGATGAAATAAAAACACACTACCGTGAGAAAGTACTATTTACGGATCCGTAAATAGTACTTCAAAGCCGTAAATAGTACTTCAAAGCCGTAAATAGTACTTAAAAGCCGTAAATAGTACTTAAAAGCCGTAAATAGTACTTTTCTCGCAATCTGATTTGCTCGCACGATTTGTTCGATCTGTCGCATTCAGCCAATCAGAGGCTAGCTCATGCTGGCTTATGCCAGCAGCGAATATTCACCGCACACCAAAACCACTAAAAAAACGCAGGAAATATTGAGTTTTTATTATGAAATTTAAACACTGGTGCCATAAATGTAACACTATCGGAAAGGTATGTAATTCCCTGTTGATATTATGAATTTTACTCATTAAATCATGTCCTAGTTTTTTCACAATAAACTTTTATATATTTTGTCGTGCCGCTCCCTGCGCGGTGGCAGCGCAGGCCAGGAGCTACAGCTATGCTACGCATATGTCACGATTGCACAGTAGCGAATGTCAAATATCTGGCTCATTACGGTGTCGCCGATATCTTAACAAACTGGACGTCTAGGAAATTTAAACACTAGTGCCATAAATGTAACACTATCGGAAGGGTATTGTTTGATATTATGCATTTTACTCATTAAATCATGTCCTAATCTCTTTGTTTTTTTTCACAATAAACTTTTTATATATTTTGTCGTGCGCTCCGGCCCTGCGCGGTGGCAGCGCAGGAGCTGCAGCTACACTTGTCACGATTGCGAATGCGGGAGAGAATCTGGCTCATTTCGTGTCGCCGATTACCATCATCGCAGATATTAGTTGGGAATAATGTAATTAAATTGTTTGCTATAAAATGACTGAGTGTGAATTCTGGGTTAGCAAAATTACGCCCGACGCTATATTATTCCACGAGCTTTCGGAACTCTTGCTTCATATAGGTAAAGAACACAACGCTTGTCAAGCTACGATGTGTGGCTACATTGGATAGCGCGCATGTTTATAAATTTGAGCGTGTGTCTCGGAGTTCGAATCCCACGCTACATTTTACTTTTAAAATATTTTTTTTTTACTTTTTTTATTTATTAATGTCTTGGGGGTACAAGCACTATTCTGTACGGTAAGCAACGTTAGTCGTTACTTAGATGTATTTAATTGTGAATAGTGATCTATAACGTAAGTTAGATCTTACGTTAGTTAACGCCGAGTTAACGTTAACGTTAATTGCGTAAGGTCTACATTTATTGAAATCTTTTATAAGTTTTAACCAATCAATAAACAATGAATATATGAAAGTAGTTTATAAAACAAATATGTACGGCCTTCATTCGAGGCTCTAGATTAAAACTATGGTCCCTCGGTGACTACAATAGAACTATTTTGCTGAGGGGCTACGCCCCTCAGCAAAATAGTTCTATTGCAATCACCTCGGGCCCTATAGTTTTAACTAGAACCGCTCATGGCCGTACATATTTGTATACTAACCTTGAATATTGTTGAGATGACCAGACCTGAGGTCCAACATGCATGACTGGCCTGTATACCCTGCAATATGCATGTTTAGGAACTGCCGTATTGAGAATGTTTACAAGTACCATACGTATCTTGAGATTCATTATCCAATTCTCTCTATCGACAATATAGGGCGTTTGGTAATAGAGGGTGCTATCATCATTGAGTGCGTGTGCAGATCGCACGCTGGTTCGACAAGTGTGACCAATTTATTCCAGCTTCCATAGACAGTACACAGAGACGTTTGCAAAATCCATGATTTTACTAAATATGGTCAGAGTATCGCAAATTTGCGTTATGATTTGATGTGACCTTTACAGAGAACATCAAAATATATACAACCAGAAGTTTGTGAGGGCCAAGTTCTCTTGGACAAGTACGCCCTCTTCTGCTTATGAAGTATTGTCGATAGCAAGAATTGAATAACTGTAAATGATTGACAGTGAGAGGAACACATAGCAGAGGACATTAAAAATGTACCAAAATCTGGTCTTTGCATATGTATGGACATTATTGAAGGTTAATTTTTGCAGGTTTATGTCGTATGGTGTTATTCACACAAATTTTGTAAGTGTATTTTTTTTTATGTTGGTCCCTTCTCCCTTTAATTACCCAACTACCTTCATAGAATGGTAAAAGTGTTCTGACATTGACAGACAGTTGTATTTACAGTGAAAGTCATAATATCTGATTCATTTAATCATTTATTAGATATGATATTTTAATCCATTCATCATTAGAACAGATGCATAAATTTTGGTATTGTAACAGTAGAAAATACATGTACATGTACTTGCTAATAGCAAAACTGCACTGCCCCCCCCCCCTTGACAAAAGGGCATAACTGACATTTTGGTGTTTTGGAGATATTGAGCAAAATGTATTTTGTTCAACACGTAAAGCCCTATTCAGTGTCCTTTTAACAAGCGGATTATGAAACAAAGGCACACTATTTATTAATATTTTTTATGTTCTGCATGTTAAACATGATATACCGAGTCCCCTACACTATATAACTCCATTTTGAAAAAAATGTCAGTTATGCCCTTTTGTCATTGGGGGGGGGGGGGCAGTGTAGTTCAGTACTTCTGAACTGCACACCAAAATGAAATTTGGATATCAAAGGTACCAATATAGTAAGTTATTGCATCATCATTTTCCTGTGCATCACCTCTTTTTAAAGCTGAATAGATAACTTATGAACAAAGATATTGTTTCCTCTGTGTCTCCTTCAACTTACATAATTACAAGAGAGTTTGAGTTCTGCATATCGCATATAGTCGTCTATGAAGAATGTTAAGGACACACTCAAATAGTGCATTTCTCGGGTGAGACTTGCCGACTTGTTTTTGCCTGATAATCTCATTTGTGCATGTTAAATGATGCAATATTCAAAAACCTTTGTTGTATTCATGACTTTACAATCACAATGTTTCACTTTATTTTTACAATTGGGATGAAGTCAGACTTGCATTCTTTTTTTGGTCCACAGAAGATAGAACCTTTCTCAGAAGCAGGGCAGAGCTAGTTAAACCATACAAAATGAAAGAAAAGGGGCAATGTAAGTAAAAACAGACTGCGTATGGAAATCAATGCCACCATTTTTGTACTGCTCGGCCCGGAAATTAGCAATCCTGGAAAAAGTCCAGGAAGTTGATATAGTCCATGAGCCAAGTCCCCAAAAGGGGCTTATTTTGGATTTTCGTTGCACCCCCGAGCTGGCAAAGATTTCTTGGTATCATTGGAAAGCTACAAGTCTCTACTTTTCAGAAATGATATTTTTGATGTTCGACTCTTGATCGTTACCATGGCAACGTGGGTTAAACATTACATGACTTTTTACCCCTGTTAATTTTTGTTGTGGTTTAAGTCTGGTGGTTATATGAAAAAACTTCATTTTTCTCCACAAGTTCTTGGGATGGAAAGTTGATTTTTTTCTGAAAATGTGAATCATAGTTATTAATCGTAATTCCTAAAATAATATCAACAGAGCTGATGCATTGTGGATCTGAAGGTCACTTCAAGGTCAACCTGTCATTATTTCTAAAATGACCTTCATGATGGACTTGTTTTTTTAAGGCAAAAGTAATTTTAAAGTACTGATTTTTTTCTTCTTGGGGGCAACACCCATTAAAATTATATATAGCATGAAGCCCATTGTCTGTAGAGTGCAACCATACCACATGAAGCCATCACACCAAGTCGTTACCATAGAAACGGACAATTAATAATTCTTGAAAATCACATTTCTGGCTCTTAATGCGCATAACTATGGCTACAAAATGTGCAAATTCATCATTTTAAAGCCAGTTGCATTTTTTTTTATCTAATAGCATAAAGAATAAAATTTGGTGTGGTTATCTGAGAAGCTTGACCTTACTTGACCTTCAAGGTCTTCTCAAGGTCATCTTGGGGCACCCTGAAGGTCATCTCAAGGCCAAATATCAGATCAGAGTGTCAAAACCGGTGAATCCTGGATTTCTGCCGCGAATTATTTGTGTCAAGAGTGCAAGCAGGCACAGAGACTGAATTTTTGGACCAAAACCATTTTGTAATCACCTGAAAGCACAGTTTAGATATATTTTTAGTGATTTAAGATGCAAAGGAATGGCATAAGAATTGTGATTCATCAATTATAGCAAGAATAACGCGCTAAAAGCTAAAACAACAGTATGTAACTTTGGTAGTGGTATTAAATCTTTTCATCTACGAAACTAGCCAAAAACTAGCCTTGTTTTGTGGTCTAGAGGGTGCTGATTCAAATAAAAACAGCCTTGGATGCCTATTTGGGGGTATTTTGGTCAGATCGGCCACTTTGGGGCAAAAAATGTCAATTTTATCATTTTTTGGTAAAAAGTGAAAAATTTTCTCTAGAGTTCAGAATTAGTTCCGAAGTTTAGACAAGCCTTTCCTGCTTTGAAGTTGCGCAGATATCCAGCAGCTAGCAGAATTAAAGTGCTCTTCTTCTGGCCAGTGGAGCCATGTTTTGGCTAAAATCATATTTATTTAGGTCATTTTTGGTAAAGAATTATTGTTTTTTATTTCAATACTGAGATTATCAGAGTGGGATCAGGGTTTTTATAAAGCTGATCCTAGTTGAATAGTGTATTGATTCCAAAATAGTTTCAATGAGAAGAATCTTGACATTTTGATGTTATTTTTAGAAGATAATAGAAGTAAAGAACTGTTGAGTTAAAAAAAAAATACCTCCAAAATGATTAATCCCAATATTAGGTATTTTCAACAAATTGGCCGTGTCAGAGGGGGGGGGGCAACAAATGAACATTTACTTTTGTTTAAAGGGTAAGTTTTTTTTGAGGGGGGAGTGAGGAGTTCAAGTAATGGAATTGTTTCACTCCTTCTTGTGAATCTGGTCTTATTTCAAAAAGTTAAACAATTACTTATTGTAGCTTTATTAACACCATTAACAATATTGTAATCATTTTGGCCACTTTGAGTACAAATACACACATTGAAATAAAATCACAAATATCACAAACTAAGGAATTGCTGGTAAGCTAACAGATAGCAATCGTATAAGTCGATGGATTTTCATGAGATTTGGTATGGAGGTCAAAATACAGCCCAAGTTTGGGAACAGGGTTTTTATAAAGCCCATCCTAGGTGAACACAAGGGCGGTACTAGGGTAAAATCTTGGGGGAGGGAGGATCCATTGAGGAAAATTTTCGCGACCATTTGTTTTTTCAAATATGCCAAATCAGCATCCGAAGAGTAGCTCAATGTGTTAGCGGAAAATTTTCGCGGCCAAAATTATGTTCACGGCTAAATTCACGACCAAATCAGCAGCCGGAAAATCCTCAGGGAGTGGGTGAATTGGGGGAGGTGAGGGATGGAAAATTTCCGCGGCCACTAAAATCCCCGTTACTTTCACTACAGCGCACTCTCGTTATAAAGAACACTGATATAACAAAATTTCATTATAAAGAAGTAAAATCTCTGGTCCCATATCTTGGATTTCCTTTGTATTGTATTGTTTTTGCAACCCTGATATAAAGAAATTTCGTTATAAAGAACAAATTTCTTGGGTCCCAAGGACTTCTTTATAACGAGAGTGCACTGTACTTTGAAAAAATAGGGGCCAGCCACCCTCCCCCCACCCCACCCGTGGCGACGCCCCTGGTTGAACACTGTATTGATTCCTTAAAGTAGGCTCATTGAGAAGAATCTGCACATTTCGATTTGGAAGTCAAAACTAAATAGTCATTTGTTGACCACCAAAATGGCCAATTTGTTTAGAATACCTAGAATTTAGATTAATAATTTCGAAGGTACAATGTATGTATTTTCTTTTACATTGTACCTTCGAAATTATTAATCCAATTTCTAGGTATTTTCAACAAATTTTCCATTTGGGTGGCCAACAAATGACTATTTCTTTTTGTTAAAAGGGAAGTTTTTTTTGGGGGGGGGTGGGGGTAGGGAATTGTCTTGTGAAAGTGGTCTTATTTTAAAACAATTTGAACAACTCTTTATGGTATTGGTCATTTTAAATACAAATTTTGATTACTATTTATTTTGTCATTTTGAAGAAATGTAGGCAAATATGATTTCTGTGGAGGGATATAGAAATAATTAAACAAACACATCACACATACCTAAACTGGCATTTGACAAAACGGTGGCTTTAATTCCCCTTTCAGGCATTTTGCTCATGTTAAAACTATTTAAACACCCTTGCCAAAAGGATCAGTTTCGTCCTAGTTTTATTGGCCACCAATTAGAAGCTCACCGTAATGTTAACTTCTTATAAAAAAGTACTGCAGTTTAATGAGAAATTAAAGAAAACTGATTCCTGTAATAGAGTAATTGGTTTTTAAGAATGGGACCTCTGGCTTTATATCCTGTCCAAGGGGCGCAGTTTGGCGATGAAATATCTTAACAAGCACAAAAATTCATTGACATTCAGTGACTAAGCCACGGTCTCGGCCAATAAGCCATCTATCCATCGATCTAAGGTTTTAACAATTATTTATTAATTTCTGTAAAGTGAAGATGACACATATTTCTTAAAAAATACAATTATTATGATATACAAGAAAGAATGGATTTTTTAATGAACATATATAATTGCGTAATTGATCCTCCAGCAAGAACACCTCCCACACCGGGGGGGGGGGGGGGGGGGGGGGGGGGGGGGACAAAAAATCTGACTAACGACATGCAGCCTCCCTGTGGAGCCCCCAAAATTGTAGGTTTTATAGTTTTAGCCCCTTAGAGGCCATTATCTATGCCCATGGGCCACATGAACAATTTGCAAATACTTACATACCCTCCCCATACAGATGATTCCACTGGTTAAAAACGTGTTAAAATCTAAATATCGATTTTATAGAGAATTTCTATAATTAAAAAAGATCACAATAACCTCCCCCCCCCCCACATATACAAACACATATCATACTGTATCTGGACGCTCTCCCCCAGACGATCACCCCTGCATACCCATCCCCAGGATAACCGCTATACAGCGTGTCCCAGAAAAAATGTCCCTCTCGTCGATGACAGAATAATTACCAAAATCATGTTATATACTGAATTAAGTTTACATATTTAGAAAGACCATTTAATATTGTAGTTTCTGTGAAAATTTCAAAGGTCTCGCTTTATTAGTTTTGAATAAACAGGCTCTTATGTAACAGCAGTGCTAACCAGCCCATTCCAAGTTTGCTAAAAAGATATGGACACTACGTGCATTATTCCATGCTTCACTTTTATATCAATGGCTGTGCTATTGTCGTTATTAAGTAACTAAAGTCAAGTTCATTCACTTTTTAAAATAAAAACTAATCAAAATTCAGTTTCTCTGGTCACATTTGCTTTCACAGGGTGTGTTCCATTTATAGTTCGCCCTTCAATATCCAGCTTATAAACCTTCATTGTTCCCCTGCACATTCTTCCACCTGATTTCCATTCAGGTTGATGTAGCACTGCAAACTTGGAATGAACTGGAAAGCACTGCTGTTAAATAATGCACTGTGTATTTAAAACCAATGAAGCGAGACCAATGAAATTATCACAGAAGTTAGAAAATAAAATGGGCTTTCTACATCTGAACACTAAATTCAGAATTATACTCGATTTTTTGAATGAATTTAGCAGTTTATCAGAGGGACATTTTTTTTTTTGGGGGGGGGGAGGACACGCTGTAGGGCATCTGCCCCCTAGGACAAGAGCAACCATCCTATATAGTTCAACTACCCCAGGAAAATAACCCTTTAGAATGATTACACCAGCTACCTACCACTGTAGCTAACTACTTTTTAGGGCAACTTTCCACATGTACAAGAACCCTATCCCCGGACAAGTACCCCCAGGACATGTACCCCCCCCCCCAACGACAAGTACCTCATAAGCAGCTTCCTCCTATAACAACCACCATCTAGGACATTTAGCCATCTCCGGACACCTACTCCCGGATAACTACCACCTTGGGAAACCACCTTCTAGCTGGGACATATAACCACCAGACAACTATTACCCCCGGACAAGCAAACCCTGGACATATACCTCCTAGAAAAGTACCCCTAGGATATTTACCCCCAGACAACCAATTGCTAGGACATTTACCCTCTCCGCCCCCCGCACAAGCACTCCCAGGACATTCCCCACCCCAAAGAGTACCCCCGGACTTCCCACTGGACAACTACCTCAGGACGAATTCCCCGGACATTTACCCCCAGACAAGTACCCCTAGGGCAATAATCCTTTAGGGAAACTACCCCACGGACAAGTATCCCCCACAACTACCCCATAGGCAACCATCCCTTAGGATATTTACCCCCGTACAACAAAATTGTATGGGTACTTGTCCTTGAGGGTGGGTTTTTTATTGGGGGGGGGGAGAGGTACATGTGTAGTTGTCTGGGATGTACTTGTAGTTGTAGTAGCAGTAGCTGTCTGAGGGGTAGTTGTCTAAAGTGATTTCCCTAAGGGGTATTTGTTGGGGGATACTCTTCCCTGTGGTACTTGTCAGGGTAATTGTCCAGGGGTAATTGTCCAGGGGTACTTGTCCAGGGGACAGTTGTCTGGGGATAATTGTCCGGAGATAGTTGTCTAGGGGTAATTGTCGGGGGCTACTTGTGGGGGTCGATATCTGGGTGTAGGAATGGAGGGGGGATTATTCCGGAAAATTCTTGTAGGGGGCAGAGGTCCAAAGGGTAGTTGTCCAAGGAGTACAAGACGGGGGAGGGGGGAGTTGTCCCAGTGGTAAATGTTCTGGGGGTACTTGTCCAGGGTGGTTTCCCTAGCGGGTAGCTATCTGGTAATTTTGTAGTTGTCGGGGAAAAAAGGGGGGGGGGGTGTAATTGCCGTAGACGGTGGTTATCCGAAGGAGGTAGTTGTCCAAGGAGGTAGTTGCCCTAAAGGATGGTTATCCGAGGAGTGGTTGTACAAGGGGGTAGGTGTCCTAAAATTTCATCATACCCCCTCTGGGGCCCAGTAGGATCACCCTGTGAACTGTCATGAAAATTTTGTGTTATTCACTTGAGGGAATCAACAAACCTAATAACTTGGGCTAAACTCCTTTTGGACCCAGGAACAGTAATGTTTTAACCCGTTGGCTACGGGAACCGGATGTATTATGTATTAACTCTATGGGAATTGTTGAATCTCGGAGGCAATGGGTTAAGTACATAGTTTGGGCCTTTGGAGGAGTTGTCCCCATGTCCAAAAGGGGGTGGACAGGGTTGTACCATTTAACGAAGCTCATATCCACTGCCTGTAAGGATTATTCGTGCCAAGTTTGGTCAAAATCCAAACATGTGTTTTAAAGAAGAAGATGTATCCCATAGCCTAGCCTAACATGTTGCCCTCCTCAGTACAGGGGACAAATAGGGTCACTCCGGGTATTCACTTGACAAACAAGTTTTCTACACTTACACACAATGTGACATAGCTAAACTATATCTGGATCTAAAGAAGATATTTAAAATAGTTTGGGCTCTTGGCGCCGTGGTTCTAGACCCCTACTCCTGGGCCCCAAGGGGTCAGTTGTTATATCACGAACCTCCAGTCCACTCTCTTTAATTATCATTCCTCATACATTAAATTTGTATCAAATCTGGCACTTTCAAGTAGAATGCGTAATGTGAACTATCACTTTTTTTCAAACCGTCATCCCGTCATTGACCAAATGGGTCCACCCTTGGCATTGTTATGGAGAACAATTATTTGTCACATTCACTGTGACTTGCCTAAAATTTCTTGATCTAGAGAAGAAGATATTTGAAAATTATATAGTTTTTGGTTCCTGTGGACCTTGTCCCAAGGGCCCCAAGGAGGCAAATTAAAATACCATTCCAAGGACAGTGAATCCCCTCACGCAAAGGATTATTTATCACACGTTTGGTCTAAATCAATTCTTGCATTTTAAGGTAGATATTCATTGATTTTAAAAACTGATTTTCTTTTTTGAACAAGTGGAGTTTAAATTTGTTAAGGTTATCACAATCCAGTGCTTGTAATCATTTGAAGTAATTATTATTATCAATTAGGAAACACTAAAATACAGCCTCGACATATGTAGCCCCTGAACAGGTCTTTGAATGCTGCTGAGATGTGTTACGTCACAGCCGGGTTGAACATTATTACAAACAGACGATGTCCCATAAATCTTGCACATTTTTGCCATCTTCTCTTCAAATATATTCCTTACTTCACTAATGTTAGTCTACATGTTTTACCTGTTGCCACATGCGTGGTATTATTTTGATGAAAAATGCAGAGTTACTAAAATAAACAAGGACAACACGAAGCGTCGCCGGGTACAAATTTAATGAACTGTTAACTTACATAATCCGAAATTATACTAAGGCTGTATTTTAATACTATGTACCTTTATGCCATTTTTTAAAAAAATCTGTCTTACATTACTAAAGTTATCAAAAGGAAACAATATTTTCAGATATACACAATTAGCTATTTTCATATACAGTGTATTCAATGAGATACACGTATGACCTTTAACCATAGATACTAGTATCTATGCTTTAACCTACGTACATGTAGGTCCTACGCCAAAATATAACTGGCTGTATTTTCATGGCAATCATGCCATACCTTAATTTCTAGCAATTTTTATTAAAAGCCTTCAAACATTACTAAAGTTATCGAACAGAAACCAGTTCAAAAGCTATTTTTCCACTTAATGAGCTATGACCTTTCACCTGTAATCTACATATTCCGATATCAACTTTAGGCCATATTTTGATGCACCTCTTTACCAAATCTCATGAAAATTTGTCGAACATTACTAAAGTTTTTGACCGGAAACAAGTGATATAGCTATTTTAACATTCAATGGGTTATGACCTCTGACCTTCAAGCTACATACTACAAAATCAAACATGGGCTGTATTTCTAAATCGTGTACCTTCATACTAGATCTCATGAAAATTCGTCAAACATTACTAAAGTTATCAAACGGATACATGTACGAGTTAAAAAGCCAATTTCACATATACTAAGCTATAACCTTTGACCTTTGAGCTACACACTCACAAAATCAAACTTGGGCTGTATTTTGATATCATGTATCTGTTAGCTAACCAGCAATACCTTATTTGCGATATTTGTGATTTTCTTTCAATGTGTGTATATGTACTCAAAGTGGCAAAATGATTACAATATTGTTAATGGTGTCAATAAAACTACAATAAGTAATTGTTTAACTTTTTGAAATAAGACAAGTTTCAAAAGAAGGACAATTTCATTACTTGAATTCCTCACTCCCCCTAACAACAGTGTCGCTGGGGCGAGCACATAATACGCCCGCCTGTAACGCGGAAAATGAAAACACATTGTCACTGTGTAAACAGGCTTCCTGGAATCTATAATAGTATCATACACACCAAATTATATGAGCCTGGGTTAAGTTAAACTGAAGTTAACGCGTTTACAAGGACTTCACAAGGGTGAGGTGAAAACATGTCACTGTGACCTTGACCTTTGACCTTTCGACCTCAAAATAAACAGGCTTCCTGGGATCCATGCTAGTATCATACACACCAAATTATATGAGCATGGGTCGAGTTAAACTGAAGTTATCACGTTTGCAAGGACTTCACAAGGGTAAGATGTAAACATGTCACTGTGACCTTGACCTTTGACCTTTCGACCTCAAAATCAATAGGCTTTCTGGAATCTATGCTAGTATCATACACACCAAATTATATGAAGCTAGGTTAAGTTAAACTGAAGTTATGGCGTTTACAAGGAAAAGTAAGCGGACGGACAGACGGACAGACGGACACCGAGCGTGATACCATAATACGTCCCGTAGCCGCGGGCGTATAAAAAAAAACCCTTACCCTTTAAACAAAAATAAATATTCGTTTGTTGCCCCTCCCCCCAACACGGCCAGTTTTTTGAAAATACTTAAGAGAACTAAGTACTCGAGGTGGCCAAAATGATTACAATATTGTTAATGGTGTCAATAAAACTACAATAAGTAATTGTTTAACTTTTTGAAATAAGACAAGTTTCACAAGAAGCGGTGGGACAATTTCATTACTTGAATTC
>JZLH01S0544203.1:39570-52307 GCA_001188425.1 Eucidaris tribuloides
CTAGTTTGTCAAATTTATACTACAAGAATCCTGTCTGCCTATTCTCCCCAATTACATGTACATCTTGACCTAAATAACGTGCCACTAGATAGGTTCTCATTTGTGGAATTGGTCAATCTTACCGCTTTAAAATCGTTCAGATATGTAAATCACTGCAATAATTTACACACCTACACATATCTGACACAGTGGCAGTTGAGAGAAATATGATATATTTGAACATTTACCATATATATTTGATCTGTGCTGTTACATGTATGAAAACAGGTTCAGGTAATTTGTAACTTATAAATCACTCTAAAAACAAGAATTATGCCATACTGCATGCTTTCAGGTTCCATTTTGTTTTGATTATTAATAGACTTATCTCATCAAGAAGCTATTTTGAAAATCGTTACGGAATAGTTTCATACATAAATTATTGAGTGAAGGGGTCATTGCGTTTTATTGAATTCATCTTGAATTTTTATTTTTATTTGTATTTTACTTATTCATTATTCATTAATTTTATTTTATTTTGTTAGACTTTAATAGTTTGAGATGAATGTATGAAAACAGATTCAGGGGATTTCCATGATTGATAATATATTTGAAAACTGTTCAGGAATTCTTAGAAAAAACATGTTGCTTGCTCAGTATCTGCTTTAAGATTTGTTAAGTAGAATTATTAAAATATTTTTAATGAAATAATCCCATACATTGATTAAGTGAATACTGCATTTGCCATATTATTTATGAATTTGGACCGAACTGATGTTTTCACATTTTGATGAACCAGAAAATTAGTGAAGCATAACAATCTCGTAAAACTTCAGTGAAGGCTGTTAAAAATGCAAATTTTAGATGTCTTGTTTATTTACTGTATGTTATGGTACATGAAACACTTTTCTAGAAATTGGCATGTTTTTATTTTTCATTAACAAGTATGCGTTCAGGAAAATTATGAAAATGACAGTGTAACAGTAAGTCATGCCGGTTTACTGTAGTTATTATTCCCTCGGCGGACGAAGTCAGAGGGGGATATACTGACACCGACCGTCCGTCCTTCCGTCCAATAACTTTTGTAATTATCAACAAATTTTCATGAGATGTGGTGTGAAGGTACATGATATCAATATACCGCCCAAGTTTGATTTTGGAGTGTGTAGCTCAAAGGTCAAAGGTCATAGCCCCAAAAGCTATGTAACTGGTTTCCCGTTCGATAACTTTTGGAATTTCAAGAGATTTTTCATTAGATTTGGTGTGAAGGTACATGATATCCAAATTCAGTATACTGTATACTGTATAACCCATGTTTAATTTTTAAGTGTGTACCTCAAAGGTCAAAGGTCATAGCCCCAAAAGCTATGTATTGGTTTCCCGTTCGATAACTTTTGGAATTTCAACAGATTTTTCATTAAATTTGGTGTGAAGGTACATGATATCCAAATTCAGTATACTGTATACTGTATAGCCCATGTTTAATTTTTAAGTGTGTAGCTCAAAGGTCAAAGGTCATAGCTCAGTAAATGTGATAATTACTATTTAAAGGTAGTAATTGTGCATATCCCCAAATATGGTTTCCTGTTCGTAACTTTTAGTAATGTTAGACAGGTTTTCATGACATTGGGTATGAAGGTACATGGTATAAAAATACAGCCCATGTATGATTTTGGATTATGTAGACCGAGGCAAGAGGCAAAGTTCACAGTTCACTCGGCGAGAAGATGCTACCCTTTACGTTGTCCTTGTTATGCCTCCGTCCCGTAAGGGAGCCTAGGCATTGTGTTTTCGGGTTGTCCGTCCGTATGTCCGTGCATCTGTACGTCCGTACGTCCGTGCGTCCGTGGGTCCGTGCGTCCGCACTTTCTTGTGAACAAGATTACTGAAGTACCTCTCCAGGGATTTTAATGATACTTGGACCAAGGATGGACCACTAGGCAAGGATGAATTACTTAGATTTTGGGACAAATCCATCAAGGGTCAAAGGTCAAAGGTCAATGAACTTTGCCCTAAAATGCCATTTTCTGCCTATAACTCCAGATAGGAGTGCTCACTGTTGATGTAATTTGGTGGTTAGGTTCAAAACCAAAAGACAACTATTTTGGTAGAGTCACAGGGGTCAAAGGTCAAGGTCAAGGGTCAAAGGGCAATGAACTTTGTCCCAAAATGTCATTTTCTGCCTATAAGTTCAGTAAGGAGTGCTCACTGTTGTTGTAATTTGGTGGTTAGTTTCAAAATCAAAAGACAAATATTTTGGTACAGTCAGAGGAGTCAAAGGTCAAGGTCAAGGATCAAAGGTCGATGAACTTTGTGCCAAACCTATAACTTCAGTTAGGAGTGCTAACTGTTGATATAATTAGGTTGTTAGCTGCTACATAGTGGGCGCACTGGGCGGAGGCATTCCCATCGACTGCGCGCAGTCGAACTTCTCTAGTTTTAAATTTCATTTCTTACACACTATTTTGAACACACACATGTCATGTACACATCCATCCACACTTACACAGACGCACTTAGACACACACACACACACACACACATACAAACACACACAACACACACAAACATACATTTGCATGTTATTAGTCCAATTATCACAGTGTGTGCTTGTGTGTGTGTGTGTGTGTGTGAATATGTGTCATGATTTGAGTTTATCATTCATGGCGTATATCACTGATGCAAACACATACACCGCAAACTCTCCACATCTTCAAGACTTGATAGTCCCATACTTTACACCATTCAAAACCATTCAAACCTTGCATACCACATACCAATTTTGTGTGAACACATCCAGCCAAATAGGTCAATAGCTCACTGTGGCAAGTATGGGAAAATACATTGCTTAACCTGTTCGAGATGATTTGATTTCACTATAACATGCATTTTCCATAGAATCCAACACGAGTAAACTCGTACTTAGTCTCCAACGAGTTAACTTCCAGATTAAAGCCACAATTCCAGGACAATTACCCAATCTCCTCCCCCCCCCTTCCCAGACGAATACTGTCCCCCCAGATGATTACCCCCAAGGACAACTCCACGAACAATTACCCCAATAGGACAACCCCCTCCCCATGAACAACTAGTACCCAGGTCCTCCAGACACCTGCCAACACCCCCTTCTCCTCTCTCCATCCCTGGGGTAATTTTTCTGAGTGGTAATTGTCCAGGAGGTCCAGATGTAACCAGATATAAAGGACAACATCCACACTCATTGAAAAATTGTTTGTCAGTGATGACTTCCCACCCCCCCCCACACACACAGGGAATGCCAAAACCCTCCCCCACTCCCATGAAATGTCAAAATCTTTTAACCTTTCATAGTATCCAATTTCATTGTACTAATGTCCGGACAGTGATTTGATAACCTAAGTATAGATTTGGTAAATGATGACAAGTGAAATGTTTTGTAATGGTGCTTTTTACATGTAGATAGACCTAAATCATCTATTATTGCCCTGAAAATCTCACACTCTGAAATGCTTGAAATTTTGAGAAAGTGATGAAAAATAAAATGGGGAGGGGGAGCCAACCATTTTGCCATAAGAAATAAAACAGTAGGTTTAAAATTCATTTATAGCATTCACCATTAAAAATTGTATGTTGATTTCTGATGTCTGGCGTAATAATAGAAAACTTTGTGAAAGATTGATGAAAAAGTTTTCTGATGTACCAAAACTATACTTGGGCTTCAATTATAATAATTTGAAAATTCAATCTTCATTCAAATGCTAACTTGACCAATCAGGGTTAGGGACTCAGCACCAGTTTGTAATGATTTTATGTGCATTTTTACTTTCATCATTTACAGTATGTGACCCATTGACTTCTTAGAACCAGATGTTTAATATAATTATGAGCAATACATTAGCACAAATTACAAATGGCAGAAGGACAAAGTTTACATGAAATGAACTTATTTATTTCCTATAAGGTACTAAGATCAGGTATTAAATATAAATATATAACATAATATTTGTAAATATTAATTATAAAAGCTCTTTTTCTCTTACTTGTGTAGTCTCACACATACATATTTCACAAAATAATACATGGCTTGAAATCGAGTGGGTAGAAATAATGATTTATATGCAGCTGCTGTGCTGAAATGGATATCGAATTGCAAATCACCAATTTGCTCAGTCGACCAAGGTATTTAGTAAGATATAAATCAAGGAAATTGATATTTTGTTAGTTTACTGTCATACATAAATGTCATAGCAAATACATCATACCCATAATCAAAGCCATTTCATTACTTTGCAATAAACGAAACATGCACTGTCTCTCATCGGCGGTTCAACACAGAACTTCTTTACAAATCATTAACTCACTACGAATATCAAAATAAAAACTTTACAAGTCTGTCAGAAGTGCCTAAATAATTTTTTTTTTAAGTTTTACATGTGCTTTTGTTGAAGTATGAAATAATATAAACTATAATATAAACTTAAATTATTTACTTAGCAGGGCAGCCTGCGTATTAAAATTTAATTTTGTTGAACATCTTTAATATAGTCTATTCCTCTGTATTATGCTAAAATTAAATCATTAGACTTCTAAATTTACGTATTCGATTCTTTAGTCTCAAAGAAGAAAAGGTGTACAGGTATGTACCATTGTGAAGTTGTATCAAAATAAATCTTAAACATCCCCCCCCCAAAAAAAAAAATCAAGTCAAGTTATTTTGTCACTCCTTATATAAAGATTAGTCCCATTAATCATAGAGTTTCATAGTATGTGTTTTACACACAGAGTGAATTATTCCTGTTGTAAAGAAATTGATGATGATACCAGATATATTGAGGTGTGGTTGCTATAGTTAAAGTATATTTCTTTTTCTAGACATATATTTTCTTTCAACCTTGAAAAATGTGTGAAAAGTATGTGATTACAATGGGTTTAATCTCTTAAATTAGGAATTTGAGTTCTCTTACTATTGTTTGGTTGTTCAGCAAGTAAAAGAGTAATATGGCACTGTGTCACACATTGCTACATGTATATTGCCCTTTTATTTGCCAAATGACTGTGCCATTCATATGGGTGCCCACAGTTTTCTTTCCCAAAAGTTCAGTGCTCAAGTCCCAGTTTTTCTTTCCTCAAATGACTTATCTTGGCAAAGTTTACTTTTTAGTCATGATTAATTTTTTAAACTGTCTTAAGCCACTTCCCATCTATGTTAATAAATAAAATTCTAACTTATAAAATAATAATACTGCCTTTGTATATGCAATTTATTCTTACTCATGGTTTCTGCTTGCATTCAGTACTCATATTGCAATCAGTAAAGCCACATTTTATCAGTACATCATCTTGGGCAGGGCAAATTATGTTTTCCTTTTTTATAAGAATTGGGCTAATAAAAGTTGTCTGTCTCTGCTACTGACTAACAAAGTAGAAAAGTAAGTCTAGAAGATGTACAGAGAGAGCGAGAGAGAAGTTAGATAAATATTTATTTGATATATACAAAATAATTTATACAAATACACGTTCATACTTATCTAAGTCTGGAGTTCAATTATAGAGTGCTTACACTAATACTTTTGTGAGGGGAATTGGCAAGTGAATGTTTTGCCTTTTTTTCCCAGCAGACCTTGTGAATTAACCTAATTTCGTGTGGTGACAATATTTGGGGGAAAATTAAATGTGAACTGTTCCTAGAACCTACACGTACCTTATACTAGTGTGAATTGTCACTAACCTCCTTACTTGTTTCAAATATACTTTCATTTCAATAAAAAATATTCAGAGTTACAATAAAGTGAAAGAAAGTTGTAAAGTGTTCACTACATTTTTTTGAATACTTGTTTTGTTTTAATCGTGGAAGAAAGAACGACGACAGAAGAATGCTTGTCCGTGAAAATGTGGTGCTCTAAAATTCGGCAGTTCTTCAAATGTGTGTATGTTCCTACTTGAAGATCACGCGGGCTCACTTTTTACCACTGTGCAAGTAGTTGTCGCACGCTTTGTACGCCCTGATTTGGTTGGGGGATGCGTGTCCGCCGCAGCCGTTTGCGCAGTCCATCATCTCCATTACGATGTTTTCCGTGCAGGCTAGACACTTCATAACACAGCGCCGCCGTTGAATCACACTACTCCGTTTTACTGTGTCCATGTCGGTGTTCAGTGCCAGGTCGTCCAAGTCCAAGGCGTTTGCTGTGTCGAAGTACGGGGCGGGGGCGGCCGGAATCAGCTCTGCGGTCAGCAGGAGCATGCCCATACATACCAGTATGACGGAATTCATCTGCGAAAACACAAAGGTTCAAATTGTAAATGGTAAATGATGCATTTTTCCACAAAGGAAGAAATGGAAGTGGTTAATCAATCTACTTAAGGAGTAATATCAGTAATTAAAGTTTATATCTTGCTCTGAAAGTATTTTCCTAGCTCTGCCACTACATTGAATTGATAGCACAGGGATGTAGCAGGAAAGGCAGTGTTTGCTTTGTCTCCATTGAAGAGACAATATGTCTCATGCTGGAAGTATTACCAAACATGTCAGTACAAAGGGTCATCATGTACAAAGCATGAGCTGATTTTTAATGAAGCCGAGATTTCAATAAGTGTATTTGCCACAGATTCTGTGAAGTTCTGTAATGATCTAAATTTAATTCTGGTAAGACCAGGCAAGGTAACAAAACAGCAAGAAAATGTTCAATGGTTGATGCTATTTTATCATAATATAATGATGTTGCCCACCTACCCACTGACAGACAAACAGACAGGCACACACATACACAGTATACTCACAAACACATACATTCACACAGAAAAACACAGACACAGACTCAAGCCCATCACACACATTTGTAACTAATATTATTTCATCTACAATTAAGATTATCAAACATGCTGCCTTACATTTTGCATATACATGCTTAACCTGTTGCCTCCGAGATTCTTCAATTCTCATAGAGTTAATACATGGCACATCCAGTTCCCATAGACTATGGGTTAATTTCTTATACAACAATTATGTACCAATTGACTGATTTGTTGAAGCTTTTGAAAGCTGGGTTTAGATAATGCAGTTACACTCGTATTAAGACTCTAGTGGCGCAATTGTCTCTGTTTGCCCTTTAATGCTATTTGGTAGATTATTAATGATTATAATTTGTGCCAAGAAAAATAATTCGAGCAAAGAAGCATTTCCTCACACACACATACACAAAAATTATAATTCCAATAAGTACATGTACAATTGTACTCATTTGTTTATTCAAGATGTGTGTGTCATTGTAATTTAATTTGTCCTAATATATTCCACAAACAGCCTAACAACAATAAATCCTCTAAGGAGTCAAGGATAACAGAGATTATTCAGGGCACTCATAAAAAGATAATCGAAAGAATTGAACGCTGATAGTTTGAAAAAAAAAATTAGATTAAAAAAATCAAGGGTCTACGTTTTTAGGAGAGTACTATCGTTCCTTACCTTTCTGTGTGTATTTATTCTGTGCTGGTAGTTGCTGCTTAATTTAATTCACTCTGTCTAGATTGTCTTCCAGTTGTTAGTTTCTTAGATGCTGCAATAAGTTTGTCAATTCCTGTGATGAGATAAAAAGATAAGAAATTGAAATAAATACATATTACATGAGTAGCAATTATGTAACAGTCAAGTGCAGGCTGCAACCATTTTCTACATTTAGTCAGTGTTTTTTAACCTGTTGCTCTTGACATTCTACAGTGCATCCCAGAAAAAAACAGAACTCTAAAACAAAGGCTTATTGAGTGGAAGCAATTGGGCGTATGATTAAATAAACAAGTTCAAAATAAAATTTGACTTTATGCTCTTTTAAATGATACATTAAGCAAACCTATTCGTTCATGCATCACCAAATACCATGACTTTAAAAATTTAATGTCAAAAACCATGTGCTATACTTTATGGCTTTGATACTGTGCACACCACCTGTCCATCTCTTTTTTCATAGTTTGCACAGTGTCAAAGCCATAAAGCGTAGCAAATGGTTTTTGACATTAGATTTTTAAATTCATGGTATTCAGTGATGCATGAATAAATAAATTTGCTTAATGTATCATTTGAAAGAATGTAAGTCAAAGTTTATTTTGAACACTTTTGTAAATTATACGCCCCATTGCTTTTGCACAATAATCCTTTGTTTTAGGGTTGTTTTTTCTGGGATGCACTGTATAGTTCCCATAGAGATAATGCATGACACACCTGGTTCCAGTAGCTAATGGGTTAAATGGTCCACCCACTTCTGTGATTAGATCAGCTTCTAGTGCTTAATAGTGCCATCATCTCATCTTTAACACTGTGATTTGGTTACATGTAAAAGTATTATCTTGTTTAGATAAAACAAATCATTTCCAAAAATGATTCAATGGGAAATATGTAATTGTATGCCTCTGACATTTCGAATTCACACACTGGGAAACATTATCACCTAAATGGTCCACTTGTGTGTTTAATTGAACAAATAAATCAAATTGACGGCAGATTTTATGGCAGCATTTCAATGTGATATATGTATAACGACAGTTATTGTAACACTAGTTTCAGGCTACGAATCTTTGTTTTCGTTTGAAGTGTCTTTTACAGTGATTTATAAAACTTATACTATCATTTACCCGCCCAAATGTCTAGTCTCTCTTTGTCCTTCTGTGGGCAGTGTGATTATCTGTGTTTTTTGAATGTACGTGTATGTGCATGTATTTGTGTGTGTGTGTGTGTGTGTGTGTGTGTGTGTGTGTGTGTTTGTGTGGTTATTTTTGCTTGCACCATTTCTTAGTAGGAGAAGGTGCACTTTATATTTCCAGGTCAAATTTGATCGAGTTGTAGACAACAATAACAAGGAATGTCCCCAAGTTCTCATTCGAGAATATCCTCCACTATTTGCTTTCAAATGATCAGACCCCAGATAATTTTAACTGGCCGACAGTAAGAAACCTCTTTGAACTTATGTCATTCTTCATACTCTTCTGACAAAGTTGTTTTTGAAAATCTAGCTGTATTCAGCAATTAGATACATAGATCACTAGTTTTCTGGGTAGTGGCACCCAACTCTTCATGCTCATTGGGCATTCACACCATTAAATGGGAAAAGAGATTTGTGGGCATTCATACCATAAGTGGGAAAAGTGATTTAGCATGTAAATGATTAAACTAGAAATTGTAGTTACATGGTATCCTTGCACACTGCAATGCAGATAAGAAAGAATAACAATGAGCTTGAGGTCTCCTTCATATTGAAAGAGCAAATAGTAAAGATTTTGTTTTTATCCACATGCATATTTATCAACCAGAAACTAGTTTTATAACTCCCTTGCAGTAGGAAAAGAAATATATGGTCAACTTTCAAACTGTTTGGTAGTGTAAATCTGCAACTTATTGAGGTATGCAATATAAGATAAGACTCTCATCAAACATAATGCAAACATACATTATGCAATACAAAAAAATTACAAACATACAGGTCGCTTTATTTGGGATCTTTTCTGTTGATGTTGTCATGTCCAGAAGAAATGAAAAAGGAATACAAAAACACCTCTTTTAACCCAAATCTTCACGCCTTGTGAGCATTCACACTGTCAGTGGCGTCTATTATGTCATGTATGGAATATACTTAGTAAAAGCTTTCATCTGATGCTTTACAGTTCGGTCATTCATCGTGGGCGTTATGTCACCTACTTATTCCTTGTCATGTGCTTCTTTGTCCAAAAAATGTTAAATATGGATCATATTTTATGTTCGATTCATGGCCGAGAAGCTTTCATATAGAGGTGAATGCGAATACACTTAGTGTACAGGTCTATGAGATTTGTTTTATAGTCGGTAGTTGGAGATTACCATTTATGCTGGCTCTAAATGCAGGAGAACACGGGGGAAAAACATGAACAATCTTTTCATTTGATAATCAGGGAGGAAGAAAATGAATGTACTGCTAGAGGAATGACCCTTATCTAAGAAATCATGCTGTAGTTTGCAGAAATTGCAGTTTCGTGATTTCTCGTGGGATTCCAGATCTGGGCTAGGCGAGTCAAATACTACACCAGTTTGTTGGTAATTGTGCCATATTCTCAACACTTGCACACACAAAAAAAGTTAACAGATTTTAGATTTTTGTGGGAGACTGTAGTAGTTTTCCATACAATTGCTTCAGTGAATCCTTAAAAAAAAAGTGAGAAGAAAGGACTTTATTTGAGGACGTGTCTAGTTCTTGCATGCATTGTTGACAAAACATGAGCTGTTCATTTTCTCTGTCATATGTAACTGCTTTTCCCCAGTGTATATGTCTGGGGAGAAAAAGTGTAAAATAGAAAGAGAAGAAAGACAGATTTTGTCAGAATTATTTTGTTCACCTGCCTTGCACATCCTACCAGAACTAATGCTCAATGCGTGAGGGAATGAATCGCAGGTGTTGTGTACATATTGTCGTTGTCCGAAGCTACATCGTGGAAAATGTCATTTGAATCATCTTTTGAGAAGTTAATCTGTTGAAGTTGAAATGATTGACGTTTTGGAAATTATTTGAAAAGGCAACTCCTATCACCTATTTATTCTTCTTTTCCTTGTTCCTCAGAGATAAGAAGAAAGATAATGTTTTGAAGATATGTTGACTTTTATGTTGTGATTGATTTTCTGCCTGGCAAATAAATAAGAAGCTAAAGGGATTAAGACTATGTTGAAGGATACTCACAATGTTGTTATGAAAAAGAATGCTTAAAAATATTGATCTTTTCAAAAAAGAAAAAATAGTAAATTTTATCTGTGTGAAGTATAGTACCTACAGTATCTAATAGATTGCTTTTCAACCTGTACTAAATTGTATTGCATTAATATATATAGATAGAGAGATAGATAGATATGTTGATAAACAGATACAGACATTTCAAACAGATGATGTAATTGTCAAATAAGGAAGCTGACAGTAATTTAGTCAGAGTGGGCTTATAGTAAAACAGAAACAAACATCTGCTGGCACTGTGGAGGATCTTGCGTTTCAACCTCTGTTTATTGTTTTCATTCTCAATCTCAAAAGAGTGGGCTTAGAAGAAACATGAACAAAATTGTGCTGGCATGTGGGGGATTTCGTGAATCACCTGTTTCATGTTTATGTTGTCATTATCAGTATGTTGCAATGTCTAATTTTTGAGCAATTTGGGTAAAATACACAAAACAAAATATTTGTTTACATAGATGGCTAGAGGGGGTGGGCACTTTTAGTTCAGCAAGAACTGAGAAATTGCAAGTGAAGAGGAGGCAAGCAGCACGGCTTGTGTTTACAGGTGGAATATCGCCCACACCCACTGAACGATGGATTGTCATCATTATGCTGACAGTTATGGTAGTGTACTACAAATCTCAGTTTTATACCCTGTGAAACTTATTTTTTTTTCTGTTTGGCCAGAGCTGTCATGCCCATCATGTCAGTTAGCATCTACAAAAACGCGTTGGTTATCCGACAGAAGGGCCCTAGCATATGTTCCCGGCAGAAAAGCCTTAAAGGCATTGTATAACAATGTTTCCGGTTTAAAAAATCTGAGCTGCATGATTCCCCATGCTACCAGTGTCTCTGACATGGTCTAAAAATGAAGCCCTGAAAAAATTGCAGTTTAAACCGATCATTTAGTGCTTTGAAAAAGTAAAAATCATTGAGAGACCATTCCAGCTTTCCCGCATAGACTGCTTTGTTGCAGAATTTCCTATCGCCTGATAGAAAATTAATGTGCCAATTTGAATCTGCACATATTGTACTAGTGACAGCATAACTGTCCAAACTTTTGTGTTCTAAGGTGTTTATTTGTCCAATCAAACACTGTCAGATATGTCAGATAGCAAAGTTCAACCATTTTTTAAACGAGTCTTCCACAGTGTTACATAGTGTCTTTAACACTAAATTGTCTCTAAATTGAAAATTATTGGCTCTTTTCACTTGAAATCAAAGTAGTGTGATATTTTTAGATCCTTCTGTCAGTCTGTTAAGTGCAAATATGAAATAAGGCAATATTTCTCAAATTGGAAAAAAAATCTATTGTTACAGCCCTTTTGCTGGGAACATATGCTCGAGCCCTTCTGCCAGACAACAGACGCTATGTCAGTGATGTTGACTATTTTCATGACGTCTGCAAACTACATGTATTGAGATAGTTCATCAGACAGGTGGCACAGGCTCCTGCGGTAGCGGCGGAGCAGGGCATCGACATCCAATGTCAATGACTTGATGACGAATTACAAGTTAATGAATTCCTGTAATCAGCTTTAAACCCGATGCCCGCGTCCCGTGTGGGAGTACTTTTACCCGCGATCCGGCGGGATTTCCGCTGGAAGCGTGATCACTATCACCCGGCAAAATCAATTTGCCTACCACGTGGTGTTTGATTAAATGTTGCATGTTTATGTATAATATTCAGTGTGGTTTCAAATTCGGAAGTTGTGTGTGTATTGCACCAGATGTGTGAACCTTATTTTGCTCCAAAGTGGGATATCACTGAATGATGCAAACGATATCAAAAATATATCTTTGGACATAAAATATTGAACCAGTGTCATACCACTGACAAATCTTTGTCTTTACAGATGAAGGAAAAAGATACAAATTAAACACCTGGGCTTGATACTGTAATTAGTTCCAAACTTGTGTCCATTGTAAACAAAAAGATTCAAACTTGATAGAGATGAAGCCACGGTGTAATAATACCCAGCCATGTTTTTTAATTTTCAAATAATGTCCATCATCAGTAGTATACAGTATGTCTTTGTAAACAAGGATAGGTCTTTTCACTCC